>NDGM011188724.1:0-10749 GCA_002564305.1 Octomys mimax
GATAGCTCAGTAGAATAAGAACTTGCCTGGCAAGTGCAAGGGCCTGAGTTCAATCCCCAGTTCTGCCAGGAAAAAAAAATTATAAATAAATAACCCAGACTGTGGCACTCTGTTATTTCAACCCAGACTAAACAAGGACACACACACACACACACACACACACACCGTCCATTTGAATGTTATTTTCCAAAAAGCATTCAGTAACACCCAGAAAAATGTTTGCGGGCCAGCAGATAGCTCAGCAGACTAAAACACCTGCTTAGGCAGAGCACAGCAGCCAGGGTTAAATCTCTGGCATGCCGTCCTGGCCCTGCCACCAGTGTGCACTGAGATGGTAATTGAGACTGAACTTGGTGGTGCGCCATTAACCCTAGCGCTTAGGAGTGTGAAAACAGGAGAACCACTACAAGTCCAATCTACATAGTGAGACCCTGTAGACCCTGTAGAACCTGTATTAAATACATAAAAATAAATAAATAGTTTGCCCACCCATCTGGGCACACAGTGGCCCAGGCAAGGTGACCCAGAAATCTCACCTTATGCTTTACCCACACCTCATGCAGGATGCTGGTGAGAGGGGAGCTGGGTGCAGGTTGCCAGGACAGAGCAGCCCCAGAACCCGGACCAAGAGAACCTAAGCTGTAACCACTCTGCTACCCTGCCTCCAGCCTCAGCACAGAGTGGACACTCAGGATGCTTGTCAAATGAATGGATGATGCATGAAAGAACAACTTGAGCCAAGGTCTGTGAGCACAGAAAAAACAGAAGCTTTCCAAGTGGAAAGATGAAGGAAAACCGTGATGAAACCTCACTTGGTTTCCAGCTGGTAGAGCAGATAGTGATAAAAGGGAGGGGTGCATGGCAGACAGATGCCAGAGTGGCCCGTGATCCCTGCCACCTTCTATTTGTGCCTGGGAGAGAATTTTAGCTCCCATGAGGAGCGAGTCCCTCAGAGGTGAGAAGCTGCCCTCCTTAGCGAGAAGTGGACCTGTCCTGACTTTCAGCCAACGGCTACCTGGAGCAGGCTCCGAAGTTTGGCTCAGGGTCAGCTGCTAGTCCTGGACTAGAGATCAGAAGGAAGTTCTGTTGGAGAGGGAGGCCAGGCCAGGATGGGGAGAAACTGTCAGGAGGCCCCTGGGTCTCCAGTGAAAGGGTCTAAGCCAGAGGCTGGAGGAGCCACGCCGGAAGCTGAAGATGCTGCTCTGGAAGCCGGGAGATGCCGTCGGAGCTGAAGGTGAACTCTGCAGCTCCTCGGGAAAGCCGAGGTGCCCTTCCTCATTTCCCCTGCAGTGCGTCTCCTACAGCCTGGGCTATAGAATTGCTGACTGGTTCAGTTAACTAAACTTCTCCAATTGACACAGTCAATCAACCACTGCACTCAGGGACCCTCAATTTCCTTAGGCCAAGGGCAGCATCCTTGTTCTGGGGTTTTCCACCCTCCCCACACTGGCCCCCAGCTCCATTCCAAAGCCACCAAGTTACCCCAGCAAGGGCCACACCACTCCAGCTGCCATTCATGCTCCCTGCACCTGCCCTACTGCCTGGCATCCGAACACCAATATCCACATCAGGGTTCTCCAGAGAACAGAACCAATGAGGTGTGCCACATGTGCATGAAGAGGGATTTATTCTAAGGTGACAGCTCCTGCCATTGTGAGCATGTGCAAGTCTGACACCTGCAGGGTGGGACAGCAGGCCGGAGGTCCAGGATGGAGCTCAGGTTCTGCCTCCCCTAATCATTCCTACTTCCAATTCTTCTAAATTCCCAAAGTCCTAATACCCAGCCTTCCTCCGTTATAATTTGTATCTTTATGTTTGTTTTTGTGTGTGTGTGTGTGTGTGTGTGTGTGTGTGTGTGTTGTTTCTACAAGACCATGGGTGCCTGGGTCCATCAAATCCTTATCTCACCATTTAGTAAACAGCTGTGTGCGCCAGGTGTGGTGCCACACTCCCGTCATCCTAGTACTTGGGAGGCTAAAGCAGAAGGATCAATGCAAGCTCAAGGCCAGCCTGGGCTACATAGCGAGACCCTGTCTCATATGGGGATAAATTAGTACTCACTTTAACAATCCCTGAAGTTTGCATGAGAAAAGTGCATGACCATTACTCTGCACAGCACCTGGTACTTCTAGGCACTTGGGTCACCTGGCGGATGAAGATTCACTAAGCAGCTGTTTCATGCCAGGCACAGGGGAGCAGGAAAGAGAAGAGGGGACTGGGATGGAAGAAGGAAAACAGGCTTTGCCCGCGTACCAACTCCCCATTGACCGTAACCATTATGGACTGCAAACGCGCACTCATAAAAATAAAAATTAAAAAAAAATGAAGTATAAGTATGTCCCATCCAAACAAAAAAAAGCTAAAAAAGAAGACCAAGCCACTGCTCTGATGCCTATACTCATAAAAGCTCATGTAAATAAACGGACAAGAAAACCTAAATAAGAAGCACACAAGTACTTGAATGAAAACTAGAACAAGAGAAAGACTGAGCATTGGGAGTAGAGGCGAGCTCTAGTGTAGCGAAGGCCTGGATGGACGGCAGAGCTGTGCACCGCAGACCTGGGACAGCAGTCCTGGAAGAACCCACAGGAACAAGCCTGGAACCCAGGGCCAGCTCCTCCTGTCCTCTGCTCCTGGGCTGTGTCATCTGAGAGGGGAAGGTAACACTGAAGAACGCCCCTTCCTCTAGCCAGGCCCGCCTGGAGATAGCTAGTCCTCAGCACCTGGAGCCACAGCATCAGCAGCTCCTGCATCCCACCAAGGAAGACGTCACCACCTGCCGCAGACCCCGCTCAGCCTACCCCACTGCCTGCCCTCTCTGGTCTCCCAGAAGGACTCCGTGTGTCTTTATAGGTCCTTGTTCCTACGCCTGGGGGCACTGAGTCACAGAGTCGACCAAGAGTCCCAGGGAAGCAGTCCCTATGCCTTAAAGAAATATCTATGGGTGTCCCTTCTTCCCTGATCCTGCCTTCTGTCATCTGTCCCTTCAGAATCAGCCAAGCCTTGCTCTCCTGAAGTCCCTGCTACCACATGTAAATATTTGCCTCAGATGCAAATACCCATGCTTTCTCCCTCTAAGGGGCTACTGTGCTCCCCAGAGGCCGAAGGGCTGCTCTGAGGGACCACTGGGTCCCCAAGAGAGGGAGCTCTGGTTCTGGGCTTGGTTGGGCCAGCCAAGAAAGATGGTGTGACATCCTTTCTGGCTGGACTGGGCTGGGCTTATTCTCTTCCTCCACAGGACCTACAAGAAAATGCTTCTGAGCACAGAGAGGATGAACCACCCTTTGTGTTACTCCCACAAACCCTGCCCCATTCCAGCTCTGAATTACATTATAACATTTTCTTTAGGGATTGAACCCAGGGCCTTTGCACTGAACTATATCCTCAGCCTCCTTCCACTCTTTTTAAATTTTATTTTGAGACCAGTTCTTGCTAGAGGTTGTTAAGTTGCACTGGCTGGGCTCAAAGTCAGTGACGCAGTGGCTGGGCTCAAAGTTTGAGCTCCTGCCTCAGCCTCCCAGAGAGCTAAGACTTTCTATATGAGTCTCACAAAGAGTTCAAATCCTGCTCCACTTGGGGGCGGGAGAGGGGGAATTTTCAGTTAACTTTGCCATTTGTCATCATCACCATCATCACAAATATAACTATTATGAACTACACAATGCCTTGGATAGAATTACACTGGCAGGGCCTCTGTCACTGGAGGGTCCACACAGCAGCTTGTCAGGAAGAGGTCCTCAGACAACAGACTTCCTGTTTGCTTAATGCACCTCGGTTAAAAGTGCTCAAGAAAAATGCTCTTGGGGACATGGAAAGGCTCATTTTCTGCCCTTTAACATGGGGAGATTGGCAGGAGAGGGGGCACTGCCTGCTCTCTGCAGAAAACCTGCCCTTCATAGCATCACCTGCTGCCATCCAGGAAGGCTCAGAGTAGGGCCTACCCTGCAGCTGGCACCAGAGCTGGCCATGCATCCTCAGATGCACAGAGCAAGGGTATTGGGAAGGGTGACTTCCAGCCCCGTGGGGGCCCGGGGCGGGGAGGGGAGAAGGAGCAGGCGCCACGTGGGCCAGGGAAGGAGCCACAGCCACAATCCTGAAGCTGGGCCTGAGCACAGCTCAGCGGGTAGGGCACAGCAAGGCAAAGGGTGCAGACCAGCTCACCCCGGCCCCAAGTGGAGTCTGCTCAGGTCCCTGCGATAACCACTTTCATCTTTATTTTTTTGTTTTTAGGAGTTAATTTTATTATTACAAATAGAATTACAGAGAAGAACCATTGGTAACCACACTTTTCTTTTTTTATTTGCATCAGCAAGCCTGTGCACTCCATTGACATTCATCCTATGTGGCACAGGGACAGGCACATCACACATCCTAATTCTTTACTTCTCCTTCCTCCCTCGCATCAGCTTTGTCATTTATCATCTTCATCACTTGCAAAAAATCCATCTCCCTGTCTCCTGTTATCCATCTTTTATTTTGCTCTTTAATTGCATATAAGAGAAACCAGATGCTAGTTGAGCTTGTGCGTCCGACTCACTTGACGTTATGGCCGGGGTTGCATTCGTTTTCCTACAAATGACTCCAGCTGGTGTAGTACTTCCGTGTGTGGAAATACATTTTCTTTGTCCATTCATCTGTTGATGGACATAGAGGCCGCTTCCAAGACAGGGCTACCGTGAGCTGCGCTGCATAGACATGAGTGTGTGTGGATCACGGTAGCTCTCTTGTTGTTTTTGTTCCAGAGATCAAACAGGACCTTGTGCTTGCCAGGCAGCCACTTATGCCACTGCCACTGTCTCCATCCCTGGCCCATCACTGTAACTCTTTAATTCCTTCAGGAAGCTACCTAGAGTGGGAATAGCTGGGTCAAGTGGAATTTCTATTTTTGTCAAGACAGTAACTATTTTTTTTTTCACCTCTAATTCTGCACATTCTCCAGTTAGCAATTTAAGCGGAGCCCCGTTGAGCCGCTCCAGTCTGCTCCTGGCTGAGCCCGGGATCTTTCAGCTGGGTCCTTCACCAGGCTGTAACCCATGAGTGGGTTAGCGAGGACCAGCTAGTTTTAGACGGCCTTCTTGTAGATGTTTAGCATGACAGTATAATCACCTACTCTCTAGGTCCCTGGCCTGAGCCTGTTTCAAAGCAGAGTCCCAGAAGCAGCAGGCAGGAAGTCCCCAGGTTAAGCCCTTTCAGCCCTCTGCTGTGGTGCCACTTGCTTCTGTCCACATGGCCAAAATAAGTCACACAGGCATCTTTAAATAAGGTTTAAAAAAGCAAAATAGATTCTCCACTTAAAGTGAAAGGAGAATGTGCAGCTATTCTCCCAACCTACCATAGTCTGTCCTCCGGACACAATCATTCCCACATACAGAATATGTTCCCACCACACGCCAGGCTTTCTAAACCTGGCTCCCTTGAACCTGAGCCTGTTCCAGGAGCAGCTGGCTTCTGCCGACACCAGTGGCCATTTATTCACTCACCGTCCTTTGTCCTGGCCCCGCGTGCTGGCAGAGCTGCTGATTAGGCCTCTACTGGGCTCTCTTGGGTGTCAGGACTCAGCTGGCTACCGGGGGGGGGACCCTCAGTTCTCCTCCCCCTGGGCTCCCTTGCTGCATGCAGTCACGTGGCGGCAGCATTCGGGAAGGTGCCAGACAGGTGGGCATCTCCTGACAGTCAGAGAGACCTGTCAGTCAGCCATCAGAAGAGCTCTGCAGCCCTTTGAGGGGCAGTCTGGATCTGACACAGAAATAGAAGATGTGAAAGACAGCGGCCATGGACCTGGTTGCTACCGTCCTCCTGTCTTTGCAGTGGTGGGCTCTACATGCAGGGCATATTTTCTCTTTTCTTTTTTCAGAGCACTTTTTCTTCTTCTTGAGCACTTCTTTTTCACTTTTCTTTTCTTTTACTTTAAATTAATGCTAACCTTTTATGTTCACCAGCTGTCCATCCAATTCTTTGAATGGGACAAGTGCCACATCCTACATGGCTCATCTCAAATGCCACCTTCTCTTTTCATCGCCCATTAAACTCCCCTGCCCCAGCCAGCTGTGAGCCCCTGGCCCCCTGGGGCCATTGCACTTGATGCATCTGGACGGATAGTCAGATGTGAGCACCTGGCCTTAGCCTCCTTAGGCTCCTCCTGTTCCTTCTCTGCTTGCACCGAGCACCCAGCCCAGGGCCTGGCACAGATGCAGCCAACCTGGCTTCCTGCTGTACCTGTGCCTTTCCCCCACTAGCATCTCAAACCATCTGGCCTCATCCTTAGCCAGCATCAATAGAGGGAGCACTCCTTTCCCCTCTCCTTCCACACCTTTGGATGACCTGGGACAGCTCCCCCGGCCTCCTTTTTGGAAACATCTTGGCCACCAGCACTGTCTCAGATAATCACCAGGGCTGGGGGAATTCACTGAATCCCAGAAGGCCCCCAGCAGATGTGCTGGTGTGTAACACACATCCCTACTACCTGAAAGGCTCCGCCAGATTCTGCTGTGGTTTGTAGAGTGATGTCTCCCTGAGGCCTCATGTGTTCATTGGTGGGACTCAGGGAGGCAATTGGATCACGGGTGTGACACTGCATGAGCCCACTTATGAGTTTACAGTGGGGGGCGATGTGGGGAGGTGACACCTGCTGGGGAGAGGGCTCCTCTCCCTTTACCCTCTCTGCTTCCCGTCTGCCATGCCCACCTGCCGTGGAGCCATCCGACTGTAGACTAAAACCTCTCTGAAGCTGAACCAAAATAAGCCTTTTCTCCTTTAAGCTGTGATGTAGGATGTGGTATCTCAGCAAATGAGAAGGTGACTAAGGTAACTTCTGATCCCTCTCACATCCTCGGGGACTACCATCTGATTCCCCAGCACTGGCTGAAAGTCTTTTTCTATTTTCTGACCAATGAGTGGGGCTTTCCCAGAGCTAAGGCTTTAGGGGGCCCCCAGTATTCACACCAAATGCTCCTTTGGGGGCTGAAGAAACTGGGTAACTACCTCCAGCTGTTTGCCTTCTTCTGGTGGTGAAGAAGCCAGTTAATGCCAGAACATTGGCTTCTGTTCCAAAAAGCTGGCCTCACCCCAATTCCCAGCCCACTCCATATGGAAGTTCAAGAAAAAGACTGACATGGTGGACCTCAGTGCATACTGCAGAACCCCCAGCAAGCAGATGATTCAGAGTGGATGGGCAGGAGGAGAGGACAGAACACTATCTGGGACCTAAGCCAGAGAGGCAGACCCTAGGAGACTGAGAAAGGAAGCTCTCAACACCCCTCTCCCCAGGATTTCCCATGTTCTGCAGACAAGTTAGATTGTCTGGTCCAAGATTCACATCCTTCATGTTACGACCCCAGCCATTCTGGTCTTATCTCCCACTAGACCTCCAAATCACTTGCAATTTGGGACATCTCTAACCCCCAGGTAGTCCAGCTCATCCCACCAATGAGCCCTTATCCCTGCTATTTGAACAAATCTTTGTTGAGGTTGAGTTTGTAGACATTTAGGCAACGATCCAAGTGCAGTTTCTATGGAACAGTGGGAGAGATGAACCAAGCAATACCAGGAGGGCAGTGAGGGAGGAAAGGAAGTCCTTAAGGGTGCCCTTCGGAGCACGTTCTCATGATGGGCAATGGAGATTTGATGCTCCTGGGACTGCCGGGAGATATCATAGACCCCACTTCACAACGGTCCCCAGCCAAGAGTAGAGGGAGCTGGGGTAGCCAGCTAGCCACACCCTCAGCATGCGAGTCCAGCTGACACAGTGATGGTGAGCACCACACAGATGCAGGCAGAGGGCCGCACCCTCCCTCTCCACCACTGAGTCCCACCAATGAATGTTTTAGTTTCCTCAAATGACTCATCTATCAAATTCAATGCCGTCACCTCCAAAACTCCTTTGGTCTTTAGTCCGAATCAACAGCTCCTTCCATGTGTTTCCATAGAAAACCACAGACTGTCAGCAAAACCTTTTATGTCTTGGGCTCCTGCTCGGATGAACAGATAGAGGCTGAGCTGACAGCTGGGCTGGGCTGTGGGACATCAGCGCCCCTCCTCCTGCTCTGCTCTCCTTCCTTCCTCCCTGCCCTACACACAGCAGTCTCTGTGATTTGCATACACATTGAAATTTTTAGTTCCATTAGCATTAGAAATTAGAAACTCCCTCTTTAAAAGCACCATTGGCACCACTGCCTCAAGCTGTTCTTTAAAACAGAAACGCAAAAATGAAAATTTAAATAGATGTTATTTGAAGCAATATCTGGTAACTGCTGTGTTATAATTTAATATGAACAGTCTTATTTGCATAAAGATGTCATATCTATGGTGATATAAAGTTTAGAAAAAATACCTGAATCCAACTTGCTCTCTCCTTGTTACCTGGAACAGGAGATTTGCATACAACACAGCATCTAATCCTGCCCGGAAGAGAGAGAAGACAGTGTCACATACAGAAAGGGACACAAAGCAGAAGCCGAAGACTCACAGGGAGTAGGACGTGGTTTTATGGGGCCCAAAGGAAGCCCGGCAGATGGACTCAAAGCCACCTTAACTCTTCCTCACACACAACTTTACCTGTGTTGCTGTGAATCCGAGAAAAGAGCTCACTGCCTACGGTCTCACAGAAAGGAGGAACGAAGAGCCCGGAGTCGTGGTTCATTGATTAAGAAGTGGGCAGTGCTCCTCCCGAAAGCTTCCACGAGACCACAGGTGGCAAGGAGGTGGCGTGTGGCTGAATGGCAGCAGAGAGATGCATCTCCCCACGAGCTGCCCTGCATGTGCTTCCTGCTCAGAGAGCAAATGTTCGCACCATAAAGTCCCTGCTTGGGGCCGACTTCTGAGGCATAGGCTCATGCCCCCCCACAGGAAATCCAGAAGCCCAGGACCCCTCAGTGACGCAGGGCCAGCAGAGGCTGAGTGAGACTGCAGACTGAAGCAGAAAGTTCCTGAATGAAAGTGGAGGGCGGACCCCTTGATTGGTCATATCTGAAAGAAAACCTACGAAGTCCAACTTATTTTTATTTGGTTTTGGTTTTGGTTTTGAGGCAGGGACTTGCTATATAGCTCAGGCTGGCCTTGGATTCACTATGCAGCCCAGGAGCTGAGCAAGACGGTCATGAGCCCCAGAAGAGCAAGGCTGAAAGTTGGCTCTCAGCCGAGGCTGGAACCTCATGAGCAGCAGGCCCTGGTCACATGCACTGCCTGACCTGGCCTGAGGAAGATACCGTGGATGGAGACCTGGCCCTGCTGCCTTGCACGGCTGAGCCTGCAGGACCCTTCCCAGGACTCACACCCTCCCTCTACCCTGTTTGTGCAGCAGGGCCTGCCTGTGTCTTCCTGGGACAGCTCCTCGGGTGCCCAGGGACAGCTCGTTAGTCCTCTAAGTCCTCTTCCTCCAGACTACATGTCCTCAGCCACAGTTTTGCTGTTTGTCCCAAAGAGCTTTTTGAAAGAGTGCTGTCCGCAAGGTGAGATGAACATGAGCCATCCTGGAGCGTGCCTTCGCCTGTACTCCTGCTCCCAGCAGGACTGGCAGGCTGAGAGTGAGGACAGCGTGAGGTTTATGGTTCTGTAGAAAACAAGCTTTGCTCCCATTCAGTTTCCTTTTTACTTTACACACAGACATGTGTGGTAGAAGGGCACTGAGAGCCCACAGCTCTGTGGACAGCTTTCCTCTGAGACCGCGAGGTAGGCCCAGGAGACCAGAAAGTGGGCCAGCCAGCTCTCGGGACAGCACAGCAGCCTCCAGGAAAGCAAATGAGAAGAAAATTCCTTATGAGGCCTCCTCAGGAAAGCGCTTCTTAATCTTCTTTTCCACAATCTTCCTTTTACAGGGCACTAGAATGTGTTCAACAGATCAAATCTCTTAAAAATGTACTCTAAGAAAAGTCACTAGGATCAGTGTCTCTCTCCTCTCTTTCTTCTTCCCTCTCCTCATTCCACACTCACCTGAGGTAATAAATACTCCACTATTTTTGTGGTCTCACGCTTTCACAGCATTAAACCATCCAGTGCTTCACACCAGTGGAATATTTGGAGTCCAAAATCTTCCTGCGGCAACAACTTCAGGCTAACATTGAGCCTCCAGTAATGAGGTCTAACCTGTAAGCAAATCGAATATCACAGCATGAAATTCATGTCAGCCCTACCGGATCCTTCCTTTCTTTCTTTCTTTCTTTCTTTCTTTCTTTCTTTCTTTCTTTCTTTCTTTCGACAGGGTCTCACTATGTAATTCAGACCACCTTTCAACTCCCTATGTAGGAGCTGGTGAAATAGCTCAACAGAGTAAGAGACTGAGCGCCTACTAGGCAAGCACAGGGACTGGGGTTCGATTCCCACTACTGCACGCCATGCCAGCCCCAGCACCCTGAGCCAGCCACCAAGTCCGGGCACGGTGGTGCAAGCCTGTAACCCCAGCACTGGGGAGTCTGAAGACAGGGTCACTACAAGTCCGAGCTGCATAGTAAGACCCTATACAAAATTAATAAATTTTTTAAAATAATAATAAAATAAAGTGGTAAAAAAAAAAAAAAAAAGACAGAAACATTTTAAGGTTTAGGAAGCCTCATGACACCCACCAGAATTCAGCTTGAGGTAACTTGAAGGACAGTAAAGCACTGAGAACAACAGCTCTGTTTGTTTACTTCTCAGCCCAGGGGCAAGCAGGAAATGAAAGAGTGCATCCTTGTCACTGTGGCCCTGAGTACTGTCCGGCTTTGCAAGAACACCTCCCCTTCTCTTTCCTCAGCAGTGCATCCCTGGCCCCTCCCC
>NDGM011188753.1:0-19589 GCA_002564305.1 Octomys mimax
CACACACACACACACACACACACACATTCTCTCTCTCTCTCTCTCTCTCTCTCTCTAAAATAAATAAATAAATGTTTAAAAAAAATTGCAACCTTCATTTTTCAGGGTTAAAATGTATTTTATCATTTTATTGTTATTTTGTTGTTTTCTTTCTTTCTTTTTTTCTTTTTTTAAGAATCACCTTATTGGAATAGCAATATTTTCAATCTCTGAAAGCAGAAAGAACAAGAGAAAAATTTCAATGTTTAAAAATTCTTAATGCAGGGCTTTTGATACCACACAAGTTGAATATGCTTATGGATAATAGGATTTTATAAAATTTAGAGCAAAAAACTTTCTCATCAGCAAATGGATATTTGCGGATTACTCTTCAGCTATCCTGTATATACCTGCTGCCCTCCTATCTATTATAAATCAACACCTTTTTTAAAGAATGGTCAACTTTTTATGATTATTCAGGTAGCTTTGTCCCTTTTGAAAGAACAGGGAATGTACAAGACATGTACACCACTTCCTGGTAGATACTACTGGTATCTTGCTTTTGTTCATTTTTGATGTTCAGATATATGTACACAGCAGCAGATATTATCTGTATGCAGGCCTTCGTATCTTGTGTGTACATTAACTGCAGACACTGGGTCATTATTAATAGAAGAATATGGGAAAAGGTTTGCACGAGAATGATGACATCACCCAGGTAAGTCAGTGGCAAATTTGCTATTCTATATGGAAAAACATGGCTCTCTATGAATTATCAGAGAATGGTTTTCTGCTTCTGAAATCATGTCAGAACTCAGATGTCTATTGTTTGACATTATTTTGCCTGAAGTCTCAACGTTCTCTCCAGTCTACCCGCCCTCTACCTTCCGGGTTTTAGGGCTGTTTTCACGAGAACTTTCCTGACCCACATCAGGGAGAACTGAATTTCCACTGCTCCTCGCGGGCTGTACTTCAGGGTAGCTAGCCCTTAGTCCGATTTAGCCCTCTTCTTGTCTACTCTGAACTGCTGAAGGTTGGACTCATTTTTATGGATACCTGAAAAACAGCTTTAGGGTTTTATAGTTAGTGCTGAGGACATTTCTTAGGTTAGTGAATTAATGAACACATAAACAGAATAAAGGTTGAGCACATCAACTGGGATATTTGCCTGCATGAAAATTACCTTCTTATGAATATATTTGCAAAAGGAGGCCTGTTTTGCATATATCAAATGGAAGAATTCTGATTCACCAGTTTCATTATGTACAGAAGGCTTTTGTATCCCAGGCATGTTCTGGAGAGGACACGGTGACTCCCCTTCCCAGGTGTAGCCACACCTGAGAAGGGGAAGAGCAACAGGCAGACCCAGGAACATGTAGGGCTCCAGCAGAGGGCTTCAGGCCTTGGGCTGCATCTGTTAGCTGTATGACCTTAGCAAATTAATTTGCTTGCATGATATGAGTTTATCATTCAATAAAACAGTACAATTAGATGACATCAACTCTGAGATCACTTTTAGCTTCTGAAGATGGGGAGCAATGAGCTAATGTAGTAGGTGAAGATTTCAATTTGTAACCATAAATACTTAAAATTAAAGAATAAAACAGGATTCAAATGCAGTTATTTTCCCTGTTTATTGAAATTAGCAACAACTACCCACACACATACACGCAAGCAGTTGTAAATAATTTGTTGTATGAACATTCCCAAACCTGATCAGTTCTCAGTAATTTAAAAGAAAACAACCACTTATTGTGTTAGCAATTATGCACCCAAGTATGATTCATTTTCAGCTTTATTATTGTGAAGGAAACAGAGAGCTAGCATTAGGGAACTGTTTTTCCTTGTCTTCTGTGTATGTTCTTCCCTTTTATTCAAATACTACAGCATTTATCTGTGATGTCTCAACTTGCTCTTATACACAGTAAGCCAGGTCTTGATCAGAAGACCTCCTCAAGAACTTTCTGGAATTTCTGTTATTCTATAGTAAAAGCAGCTCCTTGTAGGGAAGAGGGTTAGAGTTTAGATTGTTTGATGATTGCTAGCATTGGCTGGGCTGAGAAAGAAGGAGACTAAAGTCAGGGAGTTTTCCCCAGAGCAAGGAAGGACTCACAGAGATTGAAATCCAGCCCATCAGGAGTCCCTTTTCTTGCTGCCTCTCTCCCTTGGACAGACACTGGCTGCATGCCCAGCATGCGTGGCACCTGCAGATGGGAGACCCATGCCGGTGGGCTGGGGTAGAAGTCAGTAGCCAAGGGTGACACTCAGAGTGGCAGAAGAGCTGGCTCTTGGTGGGTGTGGATGTGCTGTGGTAGGGCAGAAAGACCCTGCCAGACACTGGGAAAGGCGCAGTAGACTTCCAGGTAAACCAGCAAAGGGCTGGGGGTCAGGACTACACTTCAGTGCCTGCTCTGACTCCACAACAGATTCAAAGGGCTGAAATTCCAACTCTGTAGTGTTGAACTGTCTTGTGTTGCAGTATATTATTTGCAGTCAAAAATCCCCAACAAAGAAAGACTCTGAGCCCTGTCCTGCTAGAACTAAATCTCTGGAGATGATCACTAAGCCCATTTCATGGAGAAATGGACACAAGCCCTGAGCGAGGCTGAGCCATCTTCTTAACACAGCTGACTGCATTGACGGGTTATCTCTGGAAAACAAGCTGTTCGCACAACTTCTCCCTGTCCACTGGGAGAGATCCATTTACTTGTATGTCTTGGTGCATGCAAAGATTTTATGTATACAGGGTACATAACTTTATATTTATTATGCACATGTTTCATCTATCTATCTATCTATCTATCTATCTATCTATCTATCTATCAAAACCTATAGTAGATTGCTTTTACCTCACAGCCAAATTCTTCTTGTAACCTTCGAGCCTTCTCACCTCTGGAACCCAGCAGCAAATGTCTTGACTCAGAGACAGACAGAGATAGACCACAAGTGAGCAAGAGAAGGCGGGGAGCTGGGCTTCTCCTGGGACCCAGTCAATTTCATTTATATAAAAAAAAATCTCTGGGGTTTTATACCTAAAATGATTTTTTTACTGAAATTCCATCTCCCCTGCCTATATAAAAATCAGAGAAATGTTTTTGATTCATTTAAAAACATTTCATTTAAATGATATCTTTCATTTTGGGGCAATATTAGATTAGATGGTTAAGGCAAATTGTTACCTAAGGAGCTAGGCTAAGTCTCTAAGAGGAAAGAGAAATTATCTACTATCCTTATAGCCAAGTAAGAAATAAAAATGGAATGAAGAAAAGACTTTCAGAATCGATTTTCTTCATTTGGTGATAGCCTTGGGCCCCAAATCTCATTTTGTAGAACATCACATGTCCAGCCTTAGTTTTATTTAGCTCAATTCTCTGGCCCTAAATCTCATGAAAGCCATGTTATAAACTCAAGAAATTAAATTCTTCATGGATTTATATGGGGCTTCGAAAATGCATTCGCACAATCCACAGGGGAGCATAATGGCTCTGCTTCCACAATTGCTGAGAATTGCTGTACTCTTTTTTTCTGAGAGATGCCATAATTAAAGTCGTAGGAAATTCAGGTAAGCAACTGGTACCAGAGAGGGCCAACAGACAACCATGCATCGCTCTGAGTGAGAACTAAAAAGCCACTGCAGAGAGAGACATGAGGCAGTCAGGAACCCCATCAAATAATCATCTGGTGCTTTAAAAATGTGTTGGTAGGAAACAGTACCCTCGTTTTGTTCTTTTAAATTTGTATTAGTGCTCATTTGCAGTACACCGTGATTGCATTCATTACAGAGAATTGGTATGTGTACACTGTGCATCTTGATTCTTTGTTATTTCTTTCTTTCTACCCCTTTTTAATTTTTCAGAATCAGGTTCATTTACTTATAAGTCCTTATAAAGTTAATCATCATCTATGTGCATTAGCAACTGGACTAATAGTACAAAACCATGTAAAACACAAAAGACAGTTACACAAGCTGTTCTGCCCATACTGGATCACAATAGCTTTTTCCTTTCACTTTTTCTATTGTCTATCTTTTATTTCACACTTCATTTATATATTGACTTTTTCATATAAATGAAACCATCATATATTTAAACTTATTTTTAAATGTATTTTTTAGTACAGGGTCTATAGGGTCTCACTACACAAATGAGACTCATAGTGATCCTCCTGTTTTCAGCCTCCCCTCTGCTGGGGTTATGGCATATGCCACCACACCCAGTCTCAGTTGCCATCTCAGTGCTCCTTGGGGGCAAGGCTGGCACGGCATACCAGGGATCAAATCCCGGTCCCTGCACCTGCCTAAGCAGGCACTTTAGTTCCCGGAGATATCTGGCTGGCCCCTATATTTAAACTTGTATGTGTGATTTACTTCACTTACATTTAAAAATGAACATTCCAGTAGCTGTCCATATTAGTAGAGCTGTCCATGGTAGTGAGGTTGAGCAGGTGACAGGTGCTGGGTGCTCTGCAGACTCCTGTTGCTGTATGTGTTAGCTATGGGACAGGCGGGTGAACTGAATAACAGCCTCTCAAAGATGTCCACACCTGTGTCCCTGCAGCCTGTGAGGACGCTAATGTGTGTTACAAAAGGAACTTTGCAGATGTGATTGTTTCTAGAAGGTTGAGATGAGAGGATTATCCAGCATTGTCTGGGTGGACCCAAGGAAATCACTGAAGTCTTCATTAGCAAAGTGGGATGATAAACTAGTAGTACATGTGAGAGTGCAACCAGAAACGCAAGACATAGCCTGTGACCCACAGAGTAAGGGTGAAAACCTTATGACTGATATAACTTCTAATTCTAATTCAATAATTTCCACTTGACCATGATCTAGAAGAACGTACCTTTCTTCTTTTAATGGACATAACATCTGTGAATTTTTATAAAGCATTTAATACAGGTACACTATGTGTGACAACAATGTGAAAATAATTGGTACTTTTATCTTATTACATGATTACAATTTCCTAACGTGTGGAGTCTTAAATCTCCTTTTTCCCTAGCTTTTCATAAAATGTATTTCAAGTTGTTCCAAGTGATATTCATCTTATGTGCAGTGCAACATTGTAACTTATCCTTTCTCTCCGGGTTCGACATCTGTTATTCAATATCAATTTGCCTCCCCATTGCCCTTCTCAGTCTCTAATGCTGGTTGCTAGTCTCTTTACTTTTGAGTCCAACTTTTCTGCCTTCCACGTATGAGTGAAAGCATGAAGCATGTGTCTTTCTGTGGTGGAATTACGTCACTCGTGACTGAACTGGATCTTCCATCTCAATTATCATGCAGCAAATGACAGACTTTTGCTCTTCTCAATGGCTGATTGATATTTCCTTAGGTCTGTTCCGCATCTTCTTTACCTGTGCACCACTGATGGGCCTTTCCATCATCCTTATCGTGACTGTTGCGAACAGCACTCTGATGGGTGTAG
The DNA here is from genome assembly GCA_002564305.1 of Octomys mimax. NCBI lineage: Eukaryota > Metazoa > Chordata > Mammalia > Rodentia > Octodontidae > Octomys > Octomys mimax. The sequence continues at coordinate 5,407 of NDGM011188753.1, forward strand.
GAGAGCAGGCCTCTCTCCAAGGTGCAGCTTTCATTTCCTTTCAGTACTCAGAAGAGAGAAAGTTGCTTATGGCAGTTACATTTTTAGGGGTTTTCAAGAAATCTCTACACTGATATTCATAACGGCTACACAGATTTATAATCCTACCAACTGTGTCAAGAGCTTCATTTTCTCTGTCTTCTTAGCATTTGTCATGTTAAAACTGTTTTCATGATAATCACTTGAGATGAGATGTTGTGTCACTGGTTTTCCTTTGCATTCCTCCAACGGTAGACATGTTGTGCCTATTTTCGTACACTTGTTAGCAATTTATCTTATCTTGTTTTAAAACATGTCTATTCCCATTATTTGTCAGTTTTTAAAAATCAGATTATTTTATATTTTGCTATTGCATATTTTTAGTGCCTTATCTATGTGTGGTACAACGTGAACATTCGTAAGTGGGCAGTGAAGACAGGTTTCTAAGGATGGAAGTGCCCCTTTTCTTTGGGAATCACTAATGGTTCATAACCACCTTTGACAATCAGAAATTCAGTTGCATATTTTTCATGTATGTGCATATGTATGCAGATGTACATGTTTATACATGTGTTTAACACATATGTACTAAATGCAAAGAGATTAGCTTCAATTTACACAAACTCCTTTCAAAGTGACAACTTTAGCTATCATCACGTAGAAATTATTTGCTGCATATAGATAAGGTTATATCATAGACACATAACAGAATCTTTGCATTCATTGAGATCATAAATTAACATTTACAAACATATTCAGAAATAGTAATATTTCTGTTGAAATATTCAACAGTTCTTTTAGAATCTGCTGATGCATTGTTATAGCTGATGGAATAACTCACTCCCACTGAGAGTAAGGAAATACTTCTTACTTTCTTTCATCTAGAGTAAGGAATTCCAAGCTCTGAAATGAATGCTATGAACATTTTGAATTCACTTTAGTATGGAAGGCTGGAAACCATTGAGAGCATTTTCCTCAACTTATTAGCCTGATATAAAAATACACTGGATTGGTAAAGTGAAACCATCTGTTAGTATCAATCTGGTATTGCTTCTATAAGTGAAATGTTCTCAAGTTTTTCTTACTAAAAGTTTTCACTTTTTTCTTTATTGAATCAAAATATTAAGCATCAATAAAACTCTTTCCAGTTTTTTTAATGGATGGAAATCTATTACTTCAGGAAATAAATACATTCAGTGAAGTTAATCAACAGGCTCTTATAGTATTAATGTAATTATGTATTTCATGAAAGTCAATAACACTTAAACACTCCTATAGAGCACTGTTTGAATACAAAATAGGGGCCAAAATATAACCACAGCAAAAATAAAAATATGACTTTGAATTTGGACTGCAATGAATAGATAGGGATTTCATTTTAGTTATCTAGTTGAAAGTATATCCCAAGTAGATAGTCACATTATTTTTTTTATGTTCTTTCATATGTGTAAAAGCTGTAAGAGACATCATTGTCAATTATGTTTCTAGAATAATCTCATACATTTTCATACAGAGCCCATTTTTCTGAAACAGAAGATGAAAGCAAATGTCAACTGCTCTTTTGAAACCTGATTAAATTCACTCAAATTAATTTATAATAATTTGAGCACAAAATAATAGTAGATTCTCATATTTTGTCTTCAGAAGGCAGATAAGAAATTTGAAGCCTAGCAGGGTGGTGCATGCCTGTAGTCAATACCAGAATTTCAGAGGCTGAACCAGGACATTCAAGACCAGCCTGGGCTTCAAAGTGAGACTCTATCTCAAAATAGCAATTGACATAAGGAAAAGCAGGTGACAAAAAGCAGTGTGGTGTCACTCACTTTATGAAAATGATCAACAGAAACATTCTGTATTTGTCCCCTCCCCCTTTTCTTTCTTCCATTTTAGTGGAATAACAACAACTATTACTACTACTATAACACTATCACTACAGTAACAGGTATTTTAGCATACGGATGCTCTGAAGCACTTAAAAGCATGTTTCATATGAAGCTATGTGTTCTCTAGGGGAGAGACAGGGTATAGCACTCGGGCGGGGGAGATAACTCAGTAGAATAAGCACTTGCCTGACAAGTACAAGGGCCTGAGTTCAATTCCCGGTTCTGTCCCCCTCAAAAAAAAAAAAAAGGCAGAGTATAGCACCTTTAGCAAGGAGTGCCTGTCATTTATGAATTTATGTGCGGCCTTTAGACCATAGTTCACTGGTCCTACAAGAATATATGCATGAAGAAGTCTGAAGCTAGTATGCACACTATAATCTATGGGATGACATGGTTTAATAAAATGCTTCTCTCTTTTTCCTCTTGGTACACAAAATAATTGTGCATTTTAGAATGGTTCCTTATGGTTCAACATTAAATGGTGAACCTTATGGTTCACCATTCTTATGAATGGTTTAATGAATGGTTAATGGTTTAATGGTTTAATGAATTTGGGAAATTGAAAGTGAGGGTGTGGCCATGGTAGAAGTGAAGGAATACTAAGCAGATAGTCAATTTGTGGGAAGTAACAAGTAAAATAATTTAATGTAGATATCAGTGTACAAGATGGGTTCTTTAGATTTTTTTATCTGAAGAAGAAATGAGAATAGAAATAGAAATGTCCACTTTTTGAAAGTAAACCTTCCAAAAGTGTACCAATTTGGGAGTCAGGTCATCTGTGCAATAGAATCACTTAGAATATAGAAATTCAGAAGGCAAGATGAAATAAAATTCCCTTAATAGTGAAATCTACATCAAAATGCCATTTTTTGGTTTATATACTCTCCTTCCCTAAGATATATTTAATAAATACAATTATTGATAATTCTAGAAGATATGCTCATTTGGTTTTATAGTCTATGATAGATTGGATGTAGTGAATTTGAAAAGAGTCATATTATCAATTTGTCCTTGCCAAACAGGACTTAAGAAGAAAAGCAGGGTTTTCCTTGGGGCAGGAGCATGTGAAGGTGGATTCTAAGGACCAGTGGTAAAAGTCGTTCTTGTCTCAAAAGAACCCAGGCTTACGCCTTTCAGAATGTGCTGCTGATATTTAGAAGTACACTACATGTCATGTTTGGATGAATCTAAGCCACTGAGCAAAGGCAAAAGCATGGCCCATACATCATCATGGTGAAGGGGCTGCGACCGAGCATAGTCCAGATGGAATCTTAGCTGTCTCAGTGCTCTCAGAGATCAGGCACCATGGGGTGATTCATCCTTGACAGACTAGGCCAAGCAAGATTTTCTGTTCCTCCTACTTGGCATTAGCTGTCCACTTAATCTTTCAATAAACAAATAGCCATTGAATAGCTACTTTTCTTTGCACCCTAGAGCCACAGGGTCTGTTGAAAATAATCCATCTCTTATAGATTCATATCTTAAGACAAGAAACAAGCTAAATAAGAAAAATATATGCACATTTTGAAAAATGTGAGTACTGTGCTACAGAAAGCAGGGAAACAAGAAGGCATTGATTGTTTTTACAGGTTGTTGTTGTCTATAGCCTTATGAGCAGACACGGAAGCAAACAGTAGAAATGAGAGGCAGCTGGGACAGAAAATAGAAAGGTTTTTCCACAGGAGCATGGCAGGTGGGCTGAAGAACAGCACGTGGTGAATGAAGGGAGAGAAACAGCAATGTCAGAGGATAAATAAAGGCAGAAGTGAAGCACAAATCATGCCAGGCACAGCGATCCACTGGGAGGACTGCGGGGCTCTGCGGGTGGAGGATCTTATGAGACAACTTGATTTTTGCCTCCAACACTAGCTACTGTGGTGAGGATAGGCGAAGAGGAGGAAGGGGGATGCTGAAACATTAACTAGGTTGTTGCTGCTGCTGGTGGTGCTCAGTAGAAAGCGATGTAGATGGTGACAGTGAATTTGCTTTGGGTAGATATTGAAACTAGAGTGATTAGCTGGCGCGAGCATGTGTGAGGTGCTAAGGGAAGAACGGCATTAGCATGAGGCTCAGGGTCTTGGCCTGAGAACCTCGGAGCATGGGGGTGCCATTGTAGTGGTGGGTGCGAGAATAGCAAGAGCAAGTTTAAGGAAGAGCTAAATCCAGGCGCCACAGTACATACCTGTCATTGCAGAACTTGGGAGCTGGAGGCAGGAAAGAGTGAGGCCAGCCTGGACCACAGGCACCCCAAGGTCAGTCGGGACTGTGTACAGGACCAGGTCTCAAGAAGAAAACGAAAAGAAAGATTAGTAACTCAGAACTTAGTGTCGGCCATATTAAATATGAAATAACTACATATTTGTAGAGATGTAAATCTACTTATTCTTTAATTGACAACCATTAAGTATAAATATCAGCATTACTGAAGTAATGCTGATTAGAAGGGACACTAGAGTTGACATTAATTAAAGAATATGGTGGTGGTGTGCCTGGTGAGAAAACTTCTCAGCATAAGATATCTATGTTGAGTTCTAAGTCAGACAGACTGATTTATTTCTATTTTTAAAAAAGCCTATTGACTTATCTTCTACAGTGTGACATTTGCAGTCAGTAAAGACTTGATCACTGGATAAATGAATACCTAAGTGACAAACATTTACGTAGCTATCAACAGCTAGTATTTATTGAATTTCCAGTAGCATTCCAGGTACTATGCTGAGTAGCAAACACAATGTCATTCACTTCTCATATCAATGTCTTTTACTATGATAGTTTCACAGAAGAACAAGTGGAGGCTCACAGGGGATAAGCTAGTTGTTCAAGGACACACAGTCTGGCTTCCATTGTCCTTACTCTAATTTTTTTGTATTTTAGGGAAGGGTCTACAGGGTGTTCAGCATCTCACTACTACATCAGACTCGTAGTGATCCCCCCATTTACAGCCTCTCAAGAACTGGGATTATAGGCATGCACCACCATGCCCAGTGTCAGGTGCCAACTCAGGGCGACCTGGGGGTGGGGCCAGCACAGCAGGCCTGGGGATCGAACCCCTGGCCCCTGCACCTGCTTGCAGTCACTTTAATCCGCTGAGCTATGTCCTTATTGTAATCTTGTTTTTAGTCACTGCTTTATATTAAATGAGAAGTGTGAGGAAGTGGTGGTACAAATACCCCCAGCAGAGGGAAAAATATAAATGAAGTCTGAGGTCCAAGAGGAAGGACAGTGACTTCTCTAGGAGGTCTTCAAGAATAATGAAGTAGTAGACTAGCTTCCGACAAACTCATGTTTGTATGATTTTTTTCAGTTTTAATGGTATTTTTCATTTTCATTTATAATAATTTCTGAGAGGTAGGAAATGTTTATTATTGGGATTTGGGTTTAGGGATATAGACTCATGGGGCTAAGTTAAAAAATCTAGTGAAAATGTGACCGACATTTGAACTTGGACTTCTTTCTCCAAATCCTAAGATAAACTCTTAACATTTCTGGTGATTTGAAACATGATCATGTATCCATCCAGGGCATAAGAATATGGGAATATGCATATATTGCTATCAAGAAACATGGAAATTGAAAAAGAATGTGTAGCACAGAAGTGAGTGGTCCGGAAGATTATGGCAATGATACCAACGCCTTCGGAGCACTTAGAATAGGCCACTTACTGTACTAGGGTATTTATATCCCCACTGCTTCACAGATTGTGTTTTCTTCATTGAAAAGACGAGGAAGTGGAGGCTGTGGGAAATGAGAGCAACTTTCTGGAGGTCATCATTCAGCCAGGAAGTCGCAGAAAGGAGAAGTGAGCTAAAAGAATCCAAATTCAGAGCTCAGCTCCTGACTGCTTGTTGAGCAGCTACATTGCTTAGGCAGTACTTGCTTTATTCCTTTGTCTTTATAAAGTCAGAGGTGACATTAAGAAGCCCGAGGGACTTCCGACGAGTGAGCATTTTTTTCCCCCAGTTGTAGTTCGGCTTTGTTCCTCATCTCCTAGTCGGTTTCCACTGTAGCTCTGCGCACTCTTTTGTCACAGCTTAAGACAGCAGATGGCTCTCTTGCGTTTTCTTTCACTTATCTCTGTCTGTAAACAACTAAACAGCATTTTGGGGAGGTGAGAGGGAAGGCAGGGAGGGACTAAGCTAAAAGACTTTGATTATCCTGGCGATGCCCCCTCTCCAGGCTCCTTTAATGTGCGAAGCCACCTAACAGAAAAGCAGCGACTTGAGGCATCTGAAATCCACAATCTGAACTGACGTCCTGAGACTCAGCAGTTTCTGGTTCTGACGCTGCCCCAGGCTTCCAAACACATCAAGAAAGAAGGAAGAGGAGTTAGTTCTCAGCAATCAGAGAGGCTTTTATGCTTCAAGGTGCCGGTGGATGCGGTGAGGATTCATTTCCTTCTCTTCTTGAAAAAAAAGAAGTGAAAAATTACTTTCAAGGGAAGATGGCAGCAGCACCCCTGGCAGTGTTCTGGCTTCTGATTGGCGAGAGAAGGCTGGAAGGATCCCTGTCCGAGGTGGTAAATGTCAGTCTCCTGTAGGGCTGCTAAGTGATAACGGGAGGGAAACAGAACTGACATCCTCACCCACCTCCCCAACCCGGGGACTGGGGACATGGCTGTGGTGTAAGAAGATGCCTGGAAAGAAAAGAATTAGCCTACCTATAATGAAAATAAGAAGCTTCATCTCACTCTTCAAGTTAATATAGTTACATCAAAAAGCTTAATAAGTCTTTAATACCAATATAAATTATATATATACATATATATGAAAAGGTATATACAAAAAGGTCACAATTATTAACCTTTTGCTTCTTTTATAAATCACTAGAAGAAAGCAAACTTGTTTGTTCTAACCAGGAAATCATTCAAAAATTCCAACCTAGGACTTCTGAAATGTCCAAATGGTTTCTCTACAATAATGGAAGGCAAAAGTAATGACTCTTCCTACTGAGTGGGACCTTTTATAGTGAATCAGAACCAAAACAACTACTTCGGTAGGCATTTTATTAGACCTGTCCGTCTTGCTCATGACAGCCTTTCCTCCTTAGGCAGGGACACAGCAAGAGCACATGAACAGACACTAAAAATGGAGAAGAAAGACATGTGAAAAGAACGTGGCAAAGGTGGAGCAAAACAGCTGGCATCCTTGTGTTCTCACTGCCTTATGGGTGACAAGGGCCTGCAAGCTCTTGGAAAACTAAGTGGTATATTTTCCTTAAGAATCATAGTATCATCTGTGGATTTAACAGCAAGGCTGAGAAACTAAACTCAAAGGGCACATCCTTTAGTAGTTAATATCACATCCATGGTCCTAAGCCAGTGCCATCTCCTGAGAGACCCACACCTTCACACTCCCATAAACTGAACGCTTCCCTGAAGCAGTCTCTAATGGCGAGCAGCAGAGCAGCAGCTGCCTCCTCGAGGAGCTCTGGGGCAGCGGCGGCGTGGGGCAGCTGTGTCGCCACCCTGTGCTCAGCCCTGGCTGCACCCCGCCCCCTGGCGCNTGTAGCACTTTCTGCCTATTCCTGAGACAAAGAGGAAGTGGGCTTTGGTTCAGAAGGGTTCCCCAGGCTGCCTGGATTGACTGCTGCCTCTTTCCAGCTTCACAACAGGCACTAGAGAAGATGTTTTACACGTCTCCGGATTACCGAATGAATCTCTTCTCTGTCTTCACAATGGACTGAGAACAAGTCTAGTTTGTTTTTTTTTCTCTTTCTTTACCTTCCAGTGATGATAGGTAAAACAGGGTAAAGCAAAGATAAGATAACAGCAACAACAACAACAATAATAACAATAAAGTAAGACGCCTCCAGCAAGAACTACACTTGGTTCTGTCATTCCGGTGTATCCTAGAAACTCGATCGGCATTCACCCAAGCATGAAGCGTTTCTCTCCCAGCCTTCTCCTTCCAGGTGCCCTCCATTCCCTCCCTGCCTCTTGCTCCTTCACGTTTTCTGTTATCTGAGACAGAACAGTGTCGGGTCGCAGACAGGAAACCGAGGGGAGGAGGCAGCAGCCGTTGTATTTGAATCTCAGACAGAGTTCATGTGGCTTTGCTCTCTATCAGAGCTTGCCAAGAGACAGCAGCTCATACTGGAGTGTCCCCAAGTCTGCCTGCTCTCTGTTGTCACTAGACGACTGGGACGCCTCCCCCTTCCCCAATATTTTTGTCCGGACTTCTTCACCATCATCCTGGGCGGGGAGACCATTCCACCCAGTGTCTGCCACCCCTGCAAATGCTGGAGCAGATTCGGGATGGGGTCTTTCCATACCACATCATGATACCTCTTTCCCTCCTCTTCCCTCTTTTTGCTCCGCGTTGCCTATGAGAGATGATAAACCTACCCTTCCTGGGGGCGGAAGGGAGAGTCCAGCAGTAAGTTTAGGTAGACTAAGGGGAGAAGCCCAGGCGCCTCCCTCCTCCGGACCTCCCTCCTTTGCCTGCTCCCAGGTGGGGGGACCTGGGTTCGAAGGGATTGCCCAGGAGAGCGGAAAGCACCTCGGCCTCCCCAGCAGCGGAGTTCTGTGGACCAGAAGGCGCGTGAAGAGCCAGAAGCCTCGGCTGAGCGGCTGCAGCCTCGGAACAGGCGCGATTCCTCTAGGAAGAAGCATGGGGATACTCCTTCAAGTCCACCGGCTTTGGCTCAGCCTCACAGTACCCACCCCCTACAAGCCATTTTAGCTGTATTCTTCTTTGTTATTATTCCTGTTATTCCTATTATTATTATTATTATTCGCTTTCGGAAGCGGTAGCGAGGAGGGGGACCCCGGAGGCGGTGGGGGTGTAGTGGGGTGGGAGCGCAGCGCTTTGATTACAGATCTCAGGGGAGAAGATTGCGCTCTCCAGATGCTGATTTCCGAGGCACTTGACAATCACCGGCAGAAGCCGAGAGCAGGCGGCGGCGGCACCTGCCCGGCAGCAGCCGGAGCGTGGCGCTGAGACCCGCGGACCGCGACCCCGCCGGCAGGGACCGGCTCTGCGCCCGGCCGGAGCAGGAGGCGTTCGGCTAGACCTCCTGCCCAAGAGGCGCCAGGGCAGGAAGGCGGCGCTCTTTGCGGCGGCGACCCCTGCGAGGGCCGGGACGTGAGCGGACCCGTCCCGCTCCAGACCCCGACGCGGCCGGACAGCGCCGGCCACCACCTCGGGCTCCCAGCGCTCGGCCCGCCGCGCCCCGGGCGCACCCGCGGACAGGGCGATGGGTCCCGGGCGGGACTGAGCACCCCGGGACGCCCCGCCAGCACCCCCACCTCTGCAGTCTCTTCGCCGAGCCCCGGCCCCGGCCCCCGGCCCCGGCCCCCGGCCCCCGGCCCCGGCCAGGCTCCGGCCCGCCCTCGCCTGCCCGGCCCGCTCCGGCCGTCATGGCAGCTGCCATAGCTAGCGGCTTGATCCGCCAGAAGCGCCAGGCGCGGGAGCAGCACTGGGACCGGCCGTCGGCCAGCAGGAGGCGGAGCAGCCCGAGCAAGAACCGCGGGCTGTGCAACGGCAACCTGGTGGATATCTTCTCCAAAGTGCGCATCTTCGGCCTCAAGAAGCGCAGGTTGAGGCGCCAAGGTCTGTGGGGGTCACGGTCGGGAGGTGCGCCCCGGTCGCCCCGTCTCTCGCCCAGACCAAGCCGCTCAGGCTCCCCTCCCCGCTCGCGCGTCCGTTCTCTCTGGGCCACCCCTCCCAGCCCCGCGCTCCCTCGGAGCGCCCCTGCGCCTGCCTTCTGCGGGGAGCCGGCAACCTGTAGCCACCGGAAAGTCAGCCCAGCGGGGAGCGGGCAAGTTGGCAGGCTCCGGTGGTCAGAGGCTTTGCAAGCTAGGTTCCAGGAACCAGGTTGCGCCCTGGGGACTTGTGGCCTCTCCCAGCACCCAGTATCCAGCAGCCCTCCAGGGCCCTGCGGGAGGGTCTTGCTTTCCGCAACACCTCGAAGCATGCTGGCTGCTCCTCGCCAGTCCCAATGCAGGCGCCAGAGATTTCTGTGTGCCAGGGTCACTTGGTCTCCCGGGTCTCCCAAACCCCTTGGTCCACAGACCTGAGCTAGGACTGTGGACCTGGTCCCCATGTTAACTTCAGCAGTGACTGGTGTAAGAGAAGGGAACAGAAGAGGTGCGTGAGCTTAGGACTAGTTAGTTCTTAACTTACTGGAGGTCTACCAGAAAGCTAGTTAGCAGGTGGCACTGAGCGCTCTGAAGACACTTGGCCATGTCTAGGAATGGGAAGAGGGGCGCAGTGAGTCCCCACATAATGTATCCGAATGGGTGAGGCGCCTGGAGCAAGCGTCAGTCCCTGAAGTGTGCATTTTAATGGAAAACCTAGAGAATTACAGAAGGCAGAACACGCAGGGACTGGAACAGTTGCCTTCCTACAGGTAACATGGTTCGTCCGAGAAACACCCAGTGCACAGCGTGACCTTCTTTTGCTGCTTTTGCAATGTCAAGGTCTCAAAGGCAGCTTACTCGGGAGAGGGAGCCAGGCTCCACTGCCCCTTTCCTGTCTCCACACACAGCTGCAAAGGGTAGTGGTTTTAGGCGCATGTGGGATGTTCACAGAGAAACAGGGGTTGCCTGATTTTCATAAGCAAGTGGGCTTGGCAGGAGACAGAAGAATATATTTACGTTCATGAGCGTGTGTGTTTGCCCAGCACACTGCATTCTCGGTGCCCAGCTGTGTTTGCTTGAAAAGCCCAGTCCCTCCAAAGACAAGAGAGAGAGAGAGGCACTCGCTAAGCCTGTTTTCTGCATGGATGTGTGTGGACAGATCTGTGATCAAAAGTTTGAATGCTTGCTTTTATAAAACAGATGAACATTAACTATTTAAACCAACAATAGTCCATTGTTACTATAAGAAAATGAAGTTGACTTGCTTGTGGTATCAAGCTTAAAAAGACAAACAGCTGGGAAATGGCAGAGTATACCTTCTAAAGTGAAAAAAAAATTAGAGAGATGGAAGAGAAGAAACTTGTTTATGGTGAATATGAAGACATAGATATTCTCAGACCAGCGTATGAGATATGAAGAAAATGAGTTGTTTATTTTTCTTATTTTTCACTTTTCTCTACAGCCTCACCCAACAGCCCTTTGTATTTTGGGAACAAGGGACTTGCTCTAATCACTATCAGAGCAGAGCGCCACATTATCATGACTTAAGTTGCCTGTCCCCTTTATTCTATCGAATAGATTATTTTTCCTAGTAGGGTTTTCACCACAAAGAGCTTGGAATTTGTCATTTTTATAAAACAGATGAACACGTTCTTTTTTAAGGCTTAATTTAATGTAACTTAAAGACATGTATAGTATTAAAAACATAACAAGCAATTATTTTATAAACAAGAACAACAAATTTTTTTGTCTTACTGGTTAGTGAAGGAGAATTTGCTTGTGTTCTTAATGAATTTTAAGATTGCATGTGCTATTTATTTTCCCCCAGGATAAGAAGGAGTCTGAGCTCACTAACAGGCACTATCTCTGTTTTCAACCTTGACTGCTCTCTTGGTGTCCATGTGTTTGAGATGATGCACATTCCTCGTTGGTCAGTGAGAAACTACACTTGAGGTGACCTTGCTACCTTTTTTATTTTTTGGTGGAAGAACAGAAGAGAAAATAGGTTAGAAATTTCATCAGAATATTTGTTCTTATGCTTTCTTCTATAAAGATACACATTTTAGGGAAAAATATTTATACAGCTAGTGAATATCAGAAAGGAGTTAGTTTACTAGCAGTATGAGTTCTAAGCAATACGAGTATTAAAAACTTTATGCTGTGCAAATTGTTCCCTGGTATATAATATAATATATAACATATGATATATAATTCATAATATGGTTTTATATTATTCTGTGTACTAATATGGAATTATTTGATATCTTCAGCACTGTATTGAGAAATATATTAAGCCTATTTGGTATTTTATATCATAGTTTTGCATAGGAAATTTTTTTCCAAAATCTGACTTGCTTACTTAAAGATAGAACTTGTGAGACAGTTTTAGATATCCTTATATTTAAAGATCAAGTGTTATCCCTTGCTTCAGGGAATATATGTAGACTGGTGAATAGAATAGAAGGAGTTCTTCCTGGTATGGAGTTCAAATCCAGGGCAGAAGATCTTTGCATATGGAAGGAACAACTTAATAAGAAACTAGAGCATAGGAAGTTCTCTGCACTTATAGAGACAGAACTGTGGGGCAGAATTGTGGGGTGAGGGTGTTGAGGAGGTCTAATTAGATGAGACAGCAGGAGCCCACACAGAGCATAGGTGGGGATCTAGCCATGGGAAGGATGTGGGGAACTTGTATGTGTCAAGAGCTGGAGATGGGAAAAACTTAGCCCACAGAGAGCAGCTGCGGGAGTTTGGAAATTTAACAAGTACACCATTCAGGCAAATGTCTGATGATGTGTATGTAAACAGAGCAAATAATGGTCTGCATCTTGTGCTTGGGGCACTAAGCTCATCTTAAATTTAGGGATTATTTTTTTCATTTTAATACTTCATTAAGTAGTAATTTGTTTCTTGCACAGTATTGAATTGGAGTCCTATTCTCAGCCCCTTGTCCCAAACCCATGGAGAGTTATTTTTGCCTTACTTGACTTGCTCTTTTGAGGTACACACATTTGCAGCATGATTGGTATTTGTGCTGGTGGGTGCTGCAACCCTATTGCATTGCTCCACATCGTGTCCCTGTACCTTTCCTCCACTTCCATAGTCTCCAAATATAGTCAAGAATTCCACAAAGTGGCCATGTAGATCTGAATCCCCATACAGTGTGTGTATGTGTGTGTGTGTGTGTGTGTGCGCGCACGTGAACACTACAGAGTGCTTAGAGTCATCTCTTCACTCCTATAGTCACCTGTTGGCATTGTCTCCATTTCTGAAAGGTCAGAGAAAATACCCTCTCTTCTGAGAAGTCTTCCCTCATCACGTAGAACTAAAATGAATTCTTTGTTGGCAATTTGGGATGTTCTGTGGTTTTTCATGCAGGATAATAAGAACTCAGCATATATTCTCACTTGATTATGTTTAAGAAGCTAAGTCTTCGGCTTCTGCATTATCATTGGCTCTCAAATCTTGATTCACCAGGGCTTTTGTGCTCACCTGTGGTTTTGAATTGACATAGGGAAGGTCAACGGATCCAAAGATCGAAAAACGTGTGCATGAGCCCTAGTACTCCAATGAAACCATTTTGGGAAAAATAAAGACGCTTTTCACATGTTAGTGTAATATTACCTTTTTTTGAGTAAATACATGTAACATACCCCCCTTCAAAGGGATTGGAAAGTGAGTATATATTTGTGAATTACTCAAAATAAAGCAAAAATATTAGCAAATAGAGGAGTATATATAATGTGAAAATACATATTTAGAATATATCATGCTTTAGCTACCCAGAGAGTAATACCCAGAAAATGAAATGAACAGTATGCAAATCATCTTATTATTTGGAATCTTGACAAAAAATGAAAAGTAAAACAAAATAAGATGTTACATTTTTATTATGAATTTTTAAACTAAATAAGAACCTTGGCTGCTTAAAGGAAAGTAACTTTGCAAAATCTTTGGTGCAGTTCATGCAACTGTTTCTTGCAGCTCACGTTCTGTCTTCCTTCCTGGCCTCAATCACAGAAGGCAGGTATTGGGTGTCATGTATGTCTAATCAGTAGTTGTGTGGATGTCTTCCTAACACTTCTTGCTTAAAATAAATGGTAGGAAGTCAGAAGAGGTAGGAGTGAAAGATTAGCTACTTACAATGTGTTTTCAAGCTAATGTGGAACACAAAATATATACGTGCACACCTATGCTATAGAAGCAGAGCTGTTTTTCTCTAGTTCAGTTATGAAACCCATTTGTTTCCCAAGAAATGAGGTCCTCTGTAAGGAGGTGTCTTCTCTCTCAGAAAAAACATGGACAGCAAACAGTAATCCAAAGTCCACCTTTTTTTCAGTGTCGCTAATTCCGAACCATCTGCACATAAATCAAAGTCCACATGGTTTTTCATTGTTTAGGTCAAACTAAAACAAGAGACCTTCACAAAACATTTCTTTTTTTGAAGTGTTTCTTTAACAGGAAGTGTTGTTTAGTTTTGCTTTCTTTCATCATAGGATTCTTCCCATACATCTTTTAGTGATACCTGTTGCTAAATTTTTGACAGTGTTTTATGTTTTGTTTGTTGGGGTTAGATGAAATTTACTGTCTAAATTCAAATGTGTGGTATTTTTAAAACAAAGGTGTTTTTCAGTGCAACTTCTAAGTAAAAGATCTTGTGGGAATATTATTGTATTTGTATAATTTTTTTTTTTTTTTTTTTT
>NDGM011188759.1:0-13920 GCA_002564305.1 Octomys mimax
GGTTATAGTCATGGGAAAGGAAGGTGTCCACGGAGGCACACTTAACAAGAAAGCATACGAACTCGCTTTACACCTGAGGAGGTCTGATGTGTAAGCAGCCTCTCCCCATCTACCTAGCAACTGTCTTCATCACCACCCCAGTTATGGTCACAGTGCTGCCAGACTATAGATGGTAGCTAGTTTTCTTTACCTATTTTCTAATGTCATGATTCCTGTTTGCCCAATGGATCATTTGTATGTTAACCACTGTATGTAACCAACCTTTATCTGGCAACATAATTGCAGCACAATAATGATTTGCATGGTACCTTGAAATTGGGGGGAGGGGGCATGCCAAGTTGGGCATCACTTTGTCTTACAATTAATGGGATATTGGTTACTAAAATAAGTTAAGATTAAGCAAGGTGCCAGTTGTACAATCTCTAATTTGATCAGTGTCTTTTCAGCACTTTGAGCATTTACTTGGCTCATGTAGTCTTCCTTTTGTAGCGCATGATTGGGAGGAAAAAGTGCATGCATCTTTCCTTCACTCTCTTTCCTCAACACTTTCTTTGCCCATATGGTATTTGGTTTGCTTCCATCTTATTTCCTTTTAATGCAGTGCCTGGTTTATTTAACCATTTAATACCCCCTTTGTTGATGAGCTATTGAGAGCTGCATAGTTTGCTTTTAGTATTGTGGTTGCACTTACCATTCTTTCATAGCATCATAGGACATATGAAAGTGCATCTGCAAGACAAGAGCAAAAGGCACTTCCTCCCATGACCTTATAGTAACCATACTGATTGGATCCCCAGGGACATTCCATCGTTGCAACAGCTCAGATTTCTGTTCCTGTCTTTTTCTTTGCACACCAGCTCTACTCTTTAGTAAAGTTATAAAGGCTGCCATTATGGACATTAGGTATCCCAACATAACCACCTGGAGTGTGTCCAGTTTGTTCTTCATAGGACCAATTTTTATTTGCAGCTTGAGTTTTTATATGAAGTTGCATTATTGTGGACTTGGCTGTCTTGTGATGAATTTTTTTCATATGTATTCTGTGCCATACTATTGTTAAAATGAAATGTTGCTGTTGTGAGATGGAGTTTAACTGACCTATTAAGGGTTTCTTTTGAATGGCACTACTTTAGGGACATTCTAGTATTTGCTTCTATTGTTTGGGCCTTGTGGATAATGTACAGATTTAAAAACAAATCTTGTTGCTGATTTGTCCATTTCTTTCCCTGCACTTTGTTACATCTGGGATACAGTCTAACTCATCTGATTTAATATGCATTTAAAAAAATGCCATAACTATTAAACACCTTGTTTACAGACAGATGAAATAAATTTATTCCAACCAAATACTCTAGACTCCTGTTGTTTATGTAAATTGTCAGCTTACTGTTGATTTTTGACACGGGGGTGGGGTATAAAGAACAGGCCAAAATCTGCTGCAAGCATAAGACTAGTGCATAGGAATTTTTTAATAGGCTTTGATCTACTAAAAGTAGCATTTAGTTATTACAGGCTCATCTTCATGCTTACGTGGAGAAAACTGACTTACTGCTAGAAAATATTTTCCTTTGGTTCCTTCGTGTGAAATCTTTAAATGTAAGCAGGAAGAGGCGGTAATACCAAGAAGTGTTTCTGTACTATTGTGGATTCTTCAGTGTTGAACTGTCATATGACTTTGGATTTGGAGTCTGTTTTGGCAGGCTCTGTCTGCTGGGATTCACCCACATAAGAACAGAAGACTGCTTAGGTAGCACTGAAAAGAACTGGGATGCTATTACACATTCTGGCTTTTGGAGTAGCATGTTCATCATGACTAAATAGTTTTAACAGTAGTGTTCATAAGTTCATCAGTACTATTCAGGTTTACTAAGTATGTAAGTTTAGGGCCGTTAGGCAGATTATTACCATGAACTGTCAAGAAGAGCTTAGAGCTGACTTGAGTTCCATCCTAGAAATGGAAGCCCAGGAAATCCCTTTACAGAAAAGTCATTCTGGTTCATGTTAAGTGGCCCACATGTTGGCCTTGAGAAAGAGTGGGTCAGGGAACAGGAATTACTGTTTTTTCCTTACTTAAAATACACCAGACATGATGCAACCTGTTTAATTTGACAAATTGTCAGACGGTCCTATTTGATTGTACAAATAGGGTATTAAACTATTAAGGTGACATTTGGGGCTTCTTTATCTGAACATACTCTAGAAAAACACTAGAAATCCGATATCAGCTTTTTGTCCTGTTAAAAGATTTGTGCTAAGGACAGAAGGTTTGGACAAATGAAAGTTTACTGATTAGGTTACGGTGATTTGCAATTTTGTAGTAACAGGCACATTCATGCATGAGTTGTAATGAACTGTTAAGGTAATAATTAAGCACTGGCCAAAATGGTGAAACCTTTAAAGAACTTACTGATAAGAAGGATGTAGAGAATTGGGTGGAAGAATGAAACACTGTAGAGTTACTGTATCACCAAAATAGTAAACAGAAAGTAATCATTGAGACACACATCCCCAACATAATTTTAACAGAAAATTAAATACATGGATGTGTATTTTGCTTTTATGTGGAGATAAAAATACACTAGAATCTCCCACTGTATAGCATTACTTAAATAATTTTGGAAAACTGCAGGGTGTAAGAGAAGTGAGTTGAATAATGATTTTGTCTGTAGACAGCCACTGAAGAATGTCACAAGAACACGCTCACCACCGAGTGGCAGATGAAGGTAGTGAGTAGGCAGTATTTGCGGGCAGTTTCCAGGGGACTTCTGATTTCCAACATTACTGAATAAAAGAAGTTTTAAATTAAGGAGTTTCAAATACTGGATTTTAATTTTACTATCCTTTTCAAAAAGCTTAATTTATAATGAAATTACAAATTTCAAGTGCATACCAACCAAGAAAAAGTAAAACCCTACCCAGTGTGGTTAAGACATTTCACAAATTTTTTTACAACTCAGTTTTTGATTGAGAAAAACAACCAGGTCTTTGACCTGAAATATGGATTAAGGAGTAAAAGAATACAACATTTAATATATACCTACACACAGTGACTTCTAACTATTCCTTTTTAAAAAAAAATTTTAAAGGCTGATGTTTATTACATATTTATCCCCCAGATAGCAAACTGAGTATTTCGCCCTTATATCCTGCCTTAGATTAAATTAAAATTTGCACGTGACCAAAAGATATAAAAAGGTTTGAAAAAAATAAAATGAAATAAAATTAAGGGCCGGGGAGATGGCTCAGTGGAATAAGCGCTTCCCTGGCAAGTGCAAGGACCCGAGTTCAATCCCTGGTTCCGCAGGAAAAAAAAATAAAAAATAAAAGCTTTGGGCCATAAAATTATGTGACATTACAACTTCTGCTTAATACTATGGTAAAACTAATGTTCTTTTTTAATGTGTTGTATCTTAAAAGGACAGAGGAGAATGAGGAGTGTCATGTTGAAGTCAACTTTTTATTTCCCAAGCTGGAAATGCCTTTTTCCTAACTATAAAAGTTTTTAAAAAGAAAATTCAGAAAGTGCAATTTCCTCTTTTATTGTTACATTTCCTTCAAAGTGTATTAAGTTTCAAAAATTTTATTAGTGCACATTTATAGAATATAATGTTTATATTCATCTTAGGGAGTATATACATGTACTTAATTTTTTTAAAAAAACAAAGGGCTTATATATCAGGTATACTTACTGTTCTGTAATATGATTTTATTCACACTTTTCCATGTCAGCATATATATCTACTGTAAAGATGTACAACACACTTTATTTTTGGAATGATTTTGGCTACAGTCTTGACTTTGGTGTTTTTGTTTTTGTTTTCAGATTTAGATAGCCTAAATCTTGTGAGTAGTTACTTCATATAAGGTTCTGAGGTGGTGTATGTTACCTGATCTCATTCATTATACCTTTGTAGCAATATAAAGCTATGTGGTAACAGTACAGTAGAACATTTTTTAAAGTGGAAAAGTTTTATTAACATTCAAACTCTCCTCATATAAGGCCATATAAAAATTCTTAGCAGTTTGATTATACATTTTATAATTTCTACATAGTTACAGTGCTGTATAATATAATTTACCTTTTCATAATACATCATTTTAATACATTAGTCCTGTTAAGCATTTAGTTTTAATCTAATACTTGAACAGTTTTTCTGTACATAGGTTAGGGCTAATTAGCATACGATGCTCTTTATTAAGAGGTATATGATCTGAGTATTAACAGTTGCTGAAGTTTGGTATTTTATGCAGCATTTTCTTTTTGCTTTGATCCCAACAAAACCCTGAAGGATACTGAAATCTTGTGAATCCAAAGACATTACTTGTTGAACATAATCATAACATTATAGTATTAAAACCCTTTTGAAATCTGCACTAGTTACAGGCTGCTTGGGAATAGAAAGAAAAAGGATAGCTTTGAGTTTTTTGTGTGGTGCGAACAGGAGGGGAGAAATGGTAAAATACCTTGTTGCTTCTCACTAACAAAGGCAACGGAGAAACACCAGAACATACTCCAACTCACTCATAGGTGACAAGTGAGGTGTGAGCACTGGCTTTAGCTCGTGCTTAGATGGCCATGGCACTGATCATGTGTGAAATGCAGAACACTTCCATACTGTGGTTTAAGTCTTAATCGCAAGCTGTATTGAGATTTAAAAAATGTCTTGGCTACATTTCATCCTTGATGCCTGAGTTACAGCACCAGTCCGTTATTACTTATTAGTAAAATGACATGTAATCCTGCAGATAAGTGCCAGATAAGAGCCTGTTTTGGTATCTGATTAGACTAGAACACTAAAAAATAAGTTATTTCTACAGAAGTCTCTAAAAGGAGCAAAAAAATCAAATTATGTACCTAAATCAATGTTTTCAAGGGAAGTAAACCCATCACCTTATGAAAGTCACACGGTGTTCGCTAGGCTACAGTCCCGCTCACCACCAGGCTGCAGCTGGACCACCACACTGTGTTCATTCACTTCGTTCTCTGCCTCACTGCTGTCAGTGTCTTCGTTGTCATCATCATCAATGTCTGAAGACTCTGTCATCATGTTCTGATTCGAGTGTGACTCTGACAAAGCCCCAAACGACTGGGTACTGACAGAAGCCAAAGGTCTAAGCAGAGGGGTGTGTTCTGACACTTCGTTTTCTTCTTGACTACTGTCTGTGTCAGAGTCAGAATCACCTTGAGAAGGAACAACTTTTTGCTTGCAGACTGGACAGGTTTTCTTGGTTTTAGTTAGCCAGGGGTCTACACACTTGCAGTGATAAGCTGTTGAAGTAAAGTATACATCTTTAGTTAGAAAACCGTGTTGACAGCATTATACTGAATCTCATGTTTATTCAGTGTATGATACACACACCATGTAGAGACAAGACAGGAAGTTTGTCCATTTTTATAAATAAACCTCTGCCCTTTAATTTGAGACTGCTAATTACTATAGTCCCTAGCTTATGGTGTGCTAATGACTATTTTCTCTCTTCCCATGCAATACTGAACCTAAATAGAAATTACTATATTTGTAAATTCAAAGCAGTATGTAATTACTCATACCATGGGAACAGGGAAGGATTCTGAGTTTGTCTCCATCTTCATATTCATCTAAACAAATGGCACATACATCATACTCGTCTCCTGTAACAGAAGTATAAATAAAATGAAAATCTGTAGAGCTTTTCAACTTTTAAGTAACTTTAAGTTTATATTTCCTCAGTTAATGTTTTAAAATTATTTATTTATGTATTTATTTGGTACAGGGATTACTACACAGCTCAGAGTCATAATGATCTTCCTGTCTCAGCCTCCCCAGTGCTGGGATTACAGGTGTGTACCACCACCTGATCTCAGTGGCCTGCTCAGTGCAGGGCCAGCATGGCATGAGATACGGGGGATCATACTCAGGACTTTGCACTTGCCAGGCAGGTGCTTAGACCACTGAGCTATTTCCCTGGTCCTCCTCAGTTATTTTAAATCCCTTTTGATTATTCATCTTTAAGCTGCCTTTTTTTCCCTCTTGTATTTCAGGGAGCTATGTAACTAAGTTGAAGGACCTGAAGTTTTAAGTAACCTTTTATCCAAAGCAATTAAAATAGGTATCAATTTTTTTTTAATCTTTTTTTTTTTTTTTGCGGAACCAGGGATTGAACTTGGGCCCTTGTGCTTGCCAGGAAGTGCTTATTCCACTGAACCATCTCCCCGGCCCCTAGGTATCAATTTTTTACTGTGATTTTCTTTGCAAAGTATTTTAAGAATAATTAATTACTTCATGTTTTACACAATTGTACTAAAATGCTAGTTTTGAAATATAACTATTACCTACATTTTTCAAAGTATCCGGGTCATTTTAATGTATTATTAGTATTTTTGTTATGCTGTCAACTGAACCTGGAGCTTCCTTTCTGACATATGCAGAGGCATTACCATTTAGCTACACCCCCAGCTCTGTCATTTTTTTCAGAAACACATTAGATCATATTCACATATCTTTAATATATAAAAGAATAAAAATTTGAAGTGAAACACTTTGGTCTTCACTCTGCAGTAGTACTTGGCAAGTTGCTATGCTTCTGTGTGCCCCATCTTCATCTGTAAAGACTACCTTACAGGGTGGTGATATTCGTCACAGCCATTTTAATTGTCATTGTTGAATTTATCACCTTTATAATATAGGGGCTTATTATAGTTCTTTTTTGTAAGTTAAAGTTTTTGAAGGAAATTTTCAGTTGTCTTTTCCATTAAGTCAGGGTTAGGTAAAAACCACTGAAAATCTCAAGGAACAGAAATCTGTTAAATTGATTGCCTGTCCTATTCAGAGGGGTAACAGCCTTGGCATATGTCAGAAATAAAGCCACTGTCTGGCTGAACATGATACATAGAAAGTGGGAGTAATAGTTATTTTGAAATATTCCCTTTCATAACCTCTAGTCCTTTAAAACATGTTCAGAAAGAGTCCTGAATAGAAAACTTCAATAAAAACTATTTTTTGTCCAGTATGTTGGGTTTAAATTGTTCAAAGTCATAGTATCACCTGTCAAGTCCATGCAGTAATAAAATACATATACATATATTGAGATCCTGTTTGGAATTTGGTAAGGCTAACTGGACTACTGGAACACTAAAGAATTTCAGCACATTTATTATGATGCATAATTGTACAGGTGATTCATGTGAGACTTTGAGGACAGACAGCTCTCATACACAGTTAAAACATCACTGATATTCTCATAAATCAAACTTTCAGTCTCATCAACTTGTAAAAATACCTTACTAAAAACAGATGGTTAAAAGGTCTTAAGGTAGGAAGATTAGCCTGGATTACACATATGGGCACAAGTGTGATCACAGGATCCTTAAAAGTGGAAGTGAGAGTTCACTATTAGGTGACTGGATGTTTACTAGGGAGGTGCAGTGGTATTGGCATCAGATGGAAGTCAGAAGCCAAGAAATACAGATTGCCTATAAAAGCTGGAAAAGGAAAGGGAATAGATTCTCCCTGAGTGATTCCAGAAAGAACACAGCCCTGCCAACACCTTGAATTTAGCCGCCTGAGACTTAGGCATCTAACTTGTGCAGACAGTACATTTATGCTTCTTAAGGGACTAAGTTTGTGATAATTTGTTACTACAAAAAATAGGAAACTATAATATTTGCCAGGCTCTAAATATGTAGAACTGAGGCTTTAGAGTCACTGAGTTCTTATCAATCTGTTCAAATATCAATACTGTTGAATTGTTCAAAGTCACAGGTTTACACTGATCATTCCTATTTCTTGCCACAGCATTCACTTTGAGGAAGGCAAGTCAAAATTCAAAGATACAGTATATGATCATATGCTAGACTAGATCCCAGTACTCTGCAGAAAATTAACCTCCATGGCCTTGGGCTAGTGACAAAATGATAAAAGCATATGTTACAGTGCTTCATGTTCTCTGGTACAATCAATATAGGGATTCCTCCAAAAACCAAAAATAGAAATTCAATTTGACCCAGCTATTCCCCTTTAAGGTACAGATTCTTCCCAAAGATGTCATATTATAGTAATACGTTTATATTCATATTTATAACAGTACGGTTCATAATAGCAAAATCTTAGAAGCAGCCAGTATATCAGTAGATGAATGGTCACCTATACACAATGGAGTACTAGTTTTCCATAAAGAAGGATAAACGAGTATGGTGGACCCTTGACTTACGAACTGAATTTGTCCTAAGGGCTGGTTGTCACTCAGGTTGTCAACTAAAGGGTCAGGTTCCTTTATACAGCCTTCAAATTCTCTCCTGTATACAAGCAGATCTCGGTGTCCTTGAGGAGCACTGGCCCAAGATTTCTCAACTCCACACAGGAAAAAATGTTGTAATGAGTCCTTCTAGAACTCTAAGAGTTAAATCTGTAGCTGAGACCATCTGCAAGCATGAGCGGCCAGCATTCAGGACATAACTCAAAACTTGGTCGTAAGTCAAAACTAAAATTCCAGTCATAACCCAAGTTATTCATATGTCAGCTGGTACAACTCTAAGGGTCCACTGAAAACGGTAGGAAAATGGTTTTACCTTGAGACCATAATGTTAGGTAATCAAACACAAGCTTAAATATCACATAGTTTTTCTTGTGTGTAAAATCCAATGCATAAATAAAATGTAAAATAAAATATAGAAAAAAAAGTAAAAAAATGTTACTGTAATCCACCATGGCCAATGTATCTAGAAGTATACCTTGCTTTACTATAATTGCCTTATATGTTTCATATTGGGGGTAGTTAGTCTAGTCTGTATTTTACGATAATTAATTTGATAAGCACAATAAATAAATGAATATGAAGCTGGCAAATTTTATTAAAAGGGAGAGTTGGAGGGGACGGAGGAGAAAGAATTGAGATGTGTTTTATACCTGTACCAATCCACACAATGAATGTAATCATGTACTGTAAACACATACTAATAAAAATTCTCAAATAAAATATTCAATAAAAATACTTGGGGTTCACCTTTTATTCCTTTAATTAACCTTCCTTTAATTAACCTATGTAACCTTCTATAAGATATTTTTATGTACTTTAGTTAAATATTCATCAGGCCTTGAACTGAGTTAAGAGGGTTTTTGTTTGTAAATGCATTAGAAACACTATAGCTAACTGCTTCCCCAGTACTTCACTAAGACTGGACACAATCCAATAAAAAACAAGAATGATGGCAAATCAGTTTTTGTCCCACTTTCAAGTACCTAAAACTGAAAATGGTAGAAAATAAGTCATTTGCATTGTAACCAGCTGGACATCCGTCAGTAGATACTCCAAAGGCTGTGGTGTAGCATCAAATGACTATTGAGTACGTTATGTTTAACTTAAAGTTTAAAGTACTTATGTATTTTTTAAATTATAACTTATAAAACCTTAGCAGGTTTTTGGATTTAGTTTCTTATTCTGGTATTATAAAGAGATCTAACTAGTGCACAGTGATAGTTTTTTACTAATAGAGCTATGCTAGAAAGTTCTTGCTTTGTGTAAGATAATGGTTCTCAAATAGATAGAAATGATTTTGGCACCCACAGATATTTGGTGATATCTAGAGACATTTTTGGTTTTTACAACTGGGAGACCATGTTACTGGTATGTAGTGAGCAGCACCAAGCTGAGAAACTCTGATAAAAAGAAAACCCTCCTCGCTACCCAAACTTTGCTAATTCACTAGTGAATATGATATGTAGAAGTTGAAGGAGGAAGGAGATTCATGTCTGCTATGTAAAGCAGTGTGGAAGTATTTTTGTACTATATTGGCATTATTGTCACGAAAATAATGGTTCCGAATAATTTCCACCAGGTACTATTTGTTTATTTTAATGTATTTGGCACAGAGTTTACAGGGTCTCACTACACAGATTGGACTCGTAGTGATCCTCCTGTTTTCAGCCTCCCAAGCGCTGGGATTGCAGGCGCGCACCACTATGCCCAGTCTCAATCATGGTCTCAGTGCACCCCAGGGGCGGGGCTGGCACAGCATACCAGGGATGGAACTCTGGTCCCTGTGTCTGCCTAAGCAGGTGCTTTAGTCTGCTGAGGTATCTGGCCAGCCCTCCACCAAGTACTATTAAAGTCTCATAAATCTGAAAGTGTTACAATTATGACACGTATCTGGACAGAACTCTGGACATCCCTTCCAAACTTGTTTCTTTCATTTCCCCTATATACATTTCAAGCCTTAAAACCTGGCTTATCAGTTATAGCAAAAGCACAGGCTCATACTAATGGGAGTCACAGAAAGACCTAAGCAGCCATTGCAGGGCTGTAAAGTATCAAATGAGGCTTATTTTTGTATTTCAACTAGTCTTGTAAGCATTTATCTGCAAAATACAACCTGTTACTGTAAGAGCTTCCTCCTGACTCTCCCTTCTAGTCCTGTCCCCCATATTTCTCAAGTAGCCACAGTGATCTTTTAAAATTACACATCATATGCCATTCCCATTAAACAGCTGCCCACCTCACCAGGAATACCATCTGAGTCTATTATGGCTCAGGTGAACCTCAACTCTCACCTCACTCCATACCAGCCTACTTTTTGCCTATCACTTAACAAATATAAAGTAATTTCAGTGGAGGCTTGCACTTGACCAAGCTGTACTTAGAATATCTGAACACAAAATTAGACATAGGGGAGTGATACTTTCTAAAGATAAAAGTGAAGGTAGTCTGAGGTGTCATAGTGCAGACAAAACAGGTACAGAACTCAACTTTGATTTTATAGTAGACTAGTCCAAGCATTAGACTTGTTCAAAGTAAAAGACAAAACAGACTGAACATCCAGGATTAAATACATACAGATTTTACAAGTAACGTATATGCTCAGGAATGGTGAATTATTAGATTTCATAAACTGGCTACTTACTGAATTAGTGTGGAAAACAATAGCTGTATTTTCAAGCAAATAAAAGTAAATGAATATTATCATCCATCCTCTCTACCCACACCAATCCCCTCCCCCCGCAAGTGAAAAAAGACAACAAGATAAAATATTTGTAAAGTCAAATGCTTGAGAATTCTTGATTAATTTCAAACTGGACAGAGAAACTTTAAAGGTTACATGAAAGGCAGTTAAGTGTAGTTATGAAAGTATTAACTACCTTAAAGACAAAAACATCACCCCATTTTTATACAATCTACTATAAAATGATACATTGTTTCTAATCTCTAGTGAAAATATTTCTCCTACAAATGTTATCTTGTAAAATCTCAACAAGCTACAAAGAAAAAAAATGCCTGGTAACTTAAAATACCAGATATAAAATCTATTTTTAATCATTTATATTTTTGGGGGGTCCAGTTGCTTCACATACTGAGGAGGTATATTCCTCCCAGAAAAAGTGCCTTATTAGAGGGCTGTTAACTGCAAACATAAGGATTTCCATCTGGTAGGAAACCTAACGATAACCTGTCCTTATGGTTAGATTTGGAGAAATACATTAATAGAATGATGCAGGCAAACTCAGGAAACCACAGTTTCAATTGAGCTTTTTTAGAGAGGAATAATGAGTAATGGTAGAACTTAGAAGGAAGCTGGATACTTCATAAGCAAGCAAACAACTAAAATGCTGTAATACCTCATGGTAGCAATGGGTAAGTCAACCATACGTGAAATCATTGAAGTATTGGTCACAAGCATTTGTGAATGAGATGCAGAAGTAAAGCTCAGCAAGAGGAAACTTTAAGTTATCATATCCCAAAAGAGTAGCAAACATGAAAGTGCTAATTTTTACAGTGTCAAGTTGCTAGTTTTAAAGGTTCTGTGGATTTTTATTATAGGCTATGCTATGGAAGATATTTACAAATGTCAGATTCTTTCAGGTTCGCTGGCAAATATTTCCAAAACAAAAATTCTTTTTGAGATAATGAAGCAGTCATTAGTTTCTTTTATTCTTTTTGTTGGGGGTGGTAGTAATGAGGATTTGATTATGACACAAATGTTAGATTCCTCTATTTTCCTTTCCTTTCCTCTCCTTTTTCCTTTCTTTTCTTTTTAGACAGGGCCTTGATATGTAGTTCTGGCTAGCTTTGAAATCACTATGTAGTCCAGGCTGGCCTTGAGCTCTCGGGAATCCTGGCTGAGCCTTATGAATGCTGGGATTGCAACAGTGCATCGCTAGGCCTGGCTTGTTTCCCCGTATCCTAAGTCTACCAGAGCTGTTTGTTTTGTTTTGTTTTTTAAAAAGGCTTCCAAGACTGGGCACTGTGACTCACTGAAATGATGAACACCCGCAAAAGTGTTCTACAGTTCCCTTCAAATTTTAGTTAGATACAACAATGAGGATAGTTCAACAACTGAATTGGAATTGTGTTCTAACATCTATGAGTAATTTGTCAAGATTATTAGAGTATACCAAAACATACAAAATTAAAATACAAAAAACTAGGTCAAATGTATTTTTACCAAAAAGTGTTATATTTATAGTTACACATTTGCAAAGTGCTTTATGATTTTACTTATCTTTTATTATCATGGGATGGGGACTTCTAGAGTTTGAGATTATGGGTCTTAGTACTGCTGGAATTATGGATGTGAGTACTTCCCCCAGCCTGACGCGGATAGCCTGAATATAACTTCAGGGAGATAGACTTCCTCTCTGTAGCCATTGTTGCCACTACTCCTCCTTTTGCTCTCTTGCTTTTTGCTGCCATCATGAAAGGATGCTTTCTGCCCTGTGCCACGCTGCCTTAGGGCCAGCCGAGTATGGACTGAAACTTCTAGTAGCTGTGAGCTAAATAAGCCTTTCCTTCCTTCATTTTGGGTGTTGGATATCTGTCCCAGTACAAGAGTAATTAAGACACATATTTACTTAGAAATGGAACTATTTCTACCTAATAAGCTTCTTCCTTTAGAGGTTTCACAGGGAGAGGGGTGAATATCATTATTTAATTACAATTTCCTATGGTTTAATATTTGCACAAAAGAACAGATATATTATGCTTTAATTCAGGGTCAAATATTTCTTAGGTATTGATAATGAAATGATAGTGCATGTGCTAAAAGAAACAATTGATAATTCAGAAGAGAAACATTAACCTTCTGGGAAAATGCATTAGAGAATAACTGTGAATCAGAATAAAAGTGATTGGTTTACAATAAATCTCTAGAACTTAAAAACCAAGTCTGTGCATAAATTGCAGCTTTGGCCAAATTTTATTTTGGGTAGGTGAACAAAAACAAAACAAAACAAAAAGAACTTCCATACATTTTAAGTAGGCATTCTATATTATTATATTTTGGTTTTTAACCTGGTTGCATTATCTACACAGACAAACTGTAACTTTACCCAAGACATTTTTGAATAGAAGATCAAAGAAATTCAAAGATCTGTCATCATGCTGAAGGGACAATTTTAACCGAAATTTAGAATGATAAATATTGTGCAAGGGCTGGGGAGATAGCTCAGGTGTCTAAGTGCCTGCCTGGCAAGCACAAGGATCCAGGTTTGATCCCTGGTACTATATGCCCTGCCAGCCCAGGAACCCCAGGTGTGCCATGCTGGCCACTGAAACCAGGCATGGTGGTGCACACCTATAATCCCAGAGCTGGGGAGGCTGAGATGGGAGGATCACTACAAGTCTGAGCTGTGTAGTGAGATCCTATACCAAATAAATAAAAATTTAAAAAATGTTGTGCTGGGCCCGCTGGAACCTCCCTCCAGCCAGCGGACATGCCTGGTATGTGGGACCCTTTGGCGGAACTCCCAGCAGAGAGGCTAGGAGTGAGACCCAGTGAGCTATTCCAGGAGCATAACATCTTGCCAGTGGGGCACAGAAGGCTGCATCAGGAAGAAGTGGAGGACAGCAGCTAGACACAAGCCAGGCCAAGCTGGATGAGTTCAAACTTGGTAGATCCAGACCTGCTAAGCTGAGATACACTGCTAGACCCAGATCTATGAGAGCATCGTC
>NDGM011188763.1:0-5000 GCA_002564305.1 Octomys mimax
CACACACACACACACACACACACACACAAATAAATAAAAAAATTAAAAAAAAAAACTGACTCAACAACTACTACTAGATTGATAATGTCTCAAAGTGTTGAAGCCAACAGGGACTCCCTGGCCTCCCCGAGTGTGGGTGATACATTCCTTAGGCAATCTTGTTTTGTTGGTCTTCAGAAAGACTGGACAGCAGCACTCAGGCTGCCACCAACTCGCAAGCAGCTGCTAAATGACAAGTGGTGTCCCTGGGGTGCACTAAGATAGCAATTGAGACTAGGCGTGGCAGCGTGTGCCTGCAATCCCAGCTCTTGGGAGGTTGTAAACAGGTGGATGACTATGAGTCTGATCTAGTAGTGAGACCCTGAACACCCTGCAGACTCTTCCCTAAAATACAGAAAAATAAAAAATAAAAAATAAATGACAAGTAGTTTTAGTAAGAGCAGTTTTGAAAATGTGAGCTGAATGCTCCTTAAAAGTGTGGTATATCACTGTGGATAGACACATAAATCAATATTAGTAAGTCCAAAACTAAGCCTCCAATTATGTGATTAATTGATTTTTGATATAAAAAATACCAAGGTAAATCAATTGGAAAAAATAGTTTTTTTCAATTAATATTCCTGAGATCCTTGACTGAATATCTGTATGCAAAAATCCTCAAATTTTACTTCACAAAATATTGGTCTACTAATTCTAAATTGATCATAGACATAAATGTAAGAGCTAAAACTACTGAATTAAATTCTAGAAGATAGCAAAAAGGAAATCTGTGACACTGGATAAGGTAGAGATTTATTGACTAGAATACTAAAATCAAACACTGAGAAGAACAATGATAGAGATTGTAAGTAGTTGCACTTGTTTTTTTGGGGTGTGTGTGTGTGTGTGTGTGTGTGTGTGTGTGTGTATGACACCAGGGATTGAACTCAGGACCCTGTGCTTGCCAGACAAGCACTTATTCTACTGAGTTGTCTCCCTGGCCCCAATAGTCACACTTTGAAAGAATTCAAAAACAAGAAGGTACACTAATGGGGCAGGAGAAAAATTTTGCTAAATATGTTCCAACAAAGGTCCTATATTTAGACTATATGAAGAAACACATGACAAAACAAAAAGACAACTTACAGTAAAAATACAAGACTTAAAAGATACTTCAGAAAAGGTACTATCAAATAAACAAAGGAAAAAATGAAACATCACTAGTCATCAGCAAAGTAAAAATTAGAACTATGATAAGATACGACTTCTTACTTACCAGAATGACTGGAGTAAAACAGTCTGGTGATTCCAAAGGAATCTGCGCACTCATTGCTAGTGGAATACAAAAATGCAACTGCCCCTTCAGAAGAGTGTATCAATACCTGATGTGGTTAAGCAGATATTTATCCTGTGATTCAGCATCTCCACTTTAGCTAGTGACCCAAGAGAAATAGAAATACATGTTCTGACAAAAACTGTGCTGATATTGTTATAATAGCTAAAGCTTCGATGAAGCCTAAATGGCCATCAATTTGGCTAAACAAATGGAGTACTAATCAGAACAAAACAAAAAAGAATTACATATTTGTACATGGAAGGGCATGAATACATCTAAAACAGTTATTTTAGATGAAAAAGTCAAGCATACAATATGTGCTGTCTGATTCCAATTACATGAAATTCTAGAAAAGGCAAAAGTAGAAGAGGCAGAGCATCTTACTCCAGAAAGAATGGTTAGCATCAAGCACTCCAAAAATAACATATGCTGGGGAAACTCTGGAGAAAAGGGGACACTTCTACTTTGTTGGTGGGAATGTAAACTAGTAGGCCATTGTGGAAATCATTACAGACTTTTCAAGAACAACCTAAAGATTAGGAGTGAAAGCCTTCACGTTAACAGTGGCACAAACATGGCAGCAACAGCACCACTCACAGTTGCAGTTACTGACGTGGCTTACATGCCCCCCCAGGAGATGAAGGGATGAAGGAAATGTGACATGATAAAGGATAAACCTGAGTCATTTGTAGGAAAGTGGGTGCATCTTCAGACCGCGATGTGAGGTGAAATAAATCAGACATAGAAGATTAAATATAACACGGTTTCTCTTATATGAGAAACTCAACATATAAGTCATGTAAAGAGAAAAATAAAAGAGTTGATGGGAGGCAGGGAGGTAGACTTTGTGGAAGTGGGTAGGGGCTGGAGGGATGGAGCAGGGTGAGGGCCTGGAGGTGAAGGGAGGTAAGGGTGACTAACATATACATGACATGTACGTGATTATTTAATAATACGTATATGTACCGTTTCCCCAAAGATGAATGTAAGTTCTGTTTATCACAAACTTATAGCACTAATGATAAGAAAAGGGGAAAGGGCAGAACAGTGCTTGAGGTCAGAGATGAGCCAAGAGGGATCTAAACTAAAAGGCATAAAGGAACTTCTGGAGCAAGGGGATTCTTCTGCGTTCTGATTGGAGTGCTACTCACATGATCATGCATAATTTCTCAAATACATTGAACTGTACAATTACAACATCTCAGTTTATCCATACTTTAGTGCATAAAATAAAAACGATATAAGTTAGCAATCACTGGGGAAAATAATATATTAATAGGAAAAGATACACAATACTAAGCCATGAGAAGGAAAAATATAGGAAACAACATCCAGATGCAAGAAGATGGTTCTGGTCATTCGCCTACCTGCCTGTGCTACTTGAAATCCAGACCTGATTCCAACACCCATAGGATATGATTACCTGCAGGAGGAGGAAGGCCATGACTCTCAAGTCAATGTGAGTGCATGGCCTTTCCTCTAGTAGAGGTCAGGTAAAATATCCACGCTACCAAGGTTAATAGTGCTCACTTGTTTACTAGCTTGGTGCAGATTTTTGTAGTAATTATATAATAGGGACTAGCATTTGGGTGACAATGGCTGTGCATATAAATGCTTATTTCTTTATGTTGTGGTTTACAAAATACATACATGACCAAAAGGAGTTGGTCTTGGGGTGTGTTGCGTATGTGTTCAAGTTTAGCAATTTTAAATAGGGTTTTTAATACATTTCTTGAAGCAGTGGTTAGTCCCACCGCTTCTATCTAATGTTGGGGAGTACTGAAAATAATAAAAGCCTCAATGAAATATTTTAATCTATGACTGTAGCTAATTCTCTGTGACAGATATCTATGAACAAGCCAGGCATAACATCAGATATTTGTGTAACAGTGAAGTCCTGTTCCATAGGTAGACAGAAGAGTCCTAAACACACAGTATATGTTTCAGACATTGAAGGACACACGATCTCTGCCATAATTACTCAACTCTGATGTTATAAGTAGCAGCAGCTACAGATAACGTATGACATCTAGCAAAACTTTACTTACAAAATGAGGCGGTGTGCTGGACTTGGGTCATAGGCTGCAGTTTGCAGTCCTGTTTTTATGAGTAAGAAGAATTAAAAATCTAAGTACCAAATTAGATGCATGTGCTGTCCCTGCAGAAACCAGTAAGCAAGTCTCTGATGTGTTTGGATTTAATTTGATTGACAATAAAGCAGCATAGCTAGAGAAAATAACAAGGAGTCCCTGTGGATACTGGTGGTGTACAGATGTTTACCTGGGACTGAGAGAATGTTCCAGAAGCCTACTCAGCAGGTGTCAGCAATAGTTCCCTGTAGGGGGATTACTGGCTATGCTCAGAGGCACAAATACAAACAACGACTTCATCTTATGAAATACCTGCAATAGTCAAATTTACAGAGTCACACAATAGAATGCTGGTGGCAAGGGGAGGGGAAATTAAGTGTCTGATTGGTAAGCAGGTAGCAAAGACGTACTGTGGTCTACATATTTAATTCCTCTTGGAATAGTTTGCAATAAATGTGCATTACATCTCTAAGTTAAATATAACAGTGACAAAAATCGTCTTCCCAAGACATGTGTGGATTTCTTGTCACTTAGAATAGTCCCAGCTCTCTGATAAGGACTTTGAGGAGATTTATAAAGAGCGATCCTAGATTATTTTAGGCTGTGATTAGCTCTCACTGCACATGATGCACAAAAAGAGAACTAAGTGTCACAGAATGAATCGCAAACATAGAGGTTCTCAAAGACTGCATAGAAGAGAATTTGCTTGACCTTAGGGTAGGGACAAGGTTGAAAATACTGATTACATTTGACGACACTGACATTAAGCATATCATTAAAGAGAATGCAAAAGCAAACAAAGTAATTTACATTAGGTATATATGACTGACAAAAGCCTCGTGTTCAGAATTGAACTCTTGTAAATCAATAAAATAAACTTAACAGAAAAATACGATGAGGAACTTGAAACATCACTTTATAAAAGAGGAAATCCAAATGCCAATCAACACATAGTGAAGACTGGCAAGCAGTGTACAGTGATCGTTCCTAGTATAAAATTGAATTGCCAGTGAGAAGGTAGAGTGGTACAGGTTGGATTACTTAGCATGTGGAAAGTAAGTGTATTTTTTGACCCAGCCAACTCCGTCATGGGCCTGGAACGTAATTCAGATGAATCCTAGAAAGTGTAAGAATGTTATTAATAGAAACATCTTTGGCCACAGTCAGAAGCATAGTATAATCTAATGCCCACCAACAATCATCATACAATGAATTACCACAGAATTAAAATGAACTGCAGTCACAAACACAAATGTATCTTATACCAACTAATGTTGAGCAAAAGTAGACACAGTCCATATAGTTTTGATGTATTTGGTAAAAGCTAGAAGCTACACTGCTTTGGACTTCAAAATACAGAAGCCAACAAAGTATTTCTTGAGAAAATGGAGAGAATAGTGGGACATGAGAGGACACTGAGAGGACTTGGGTACTATATATAACTTTATTTTATTTTTTAATTTTTGTAATTGTAGTAAGACAGTTTAACGACTTGACCACTTTTCAGTGGTCAGGGTTATGGGGGCTGAGAGCACTAACAGCACTCCCTCTGCTGTGCACCCCAAGCTGTCAGCTTCTCAGAAGACTGAAACCGA
>NDGM011188763.1:10000-23193 GCA_002564305.1 Octomys mimax
GCTGGCCATCTTTGGTTTATAACGGATGTCTGAACCATGAACTATCAGAGGGGCTAAAATCAACTTTCTTTAGAATTCCTGTATTTCTCTTTTATTCAGTCTTTTATCTATACTATATCACTGCACATGAATTAGAACCGCACATCACAGAATTGCACAGGGATTACAAATAGTACATCCAGTCTGCATAAAATCGAATTCCACTACTGACCAGATCACAAAATGGCTGCACTCTCTAATCTAAAACTAATTTGCATATTTTACACATGTAGGACAACATTTTTAACTTGAAGTCACAATAAATGCATGCAAGTTTGCTTTTTTTAAACAAATTTTATCATTTGTTCATGCTACCTAGACTCAAGAGAGCTTTTTGAGCATTTGCAATACCTCACCTCTTGTTAATATTCTAGTGCATGCATATGGTGTATACAGGTAAGTAAACATGCATTGTTTTCACATTCTAAAACTATGGCAGCATAGGCCACGTTGTGCTGCCTGCATTCTATCTGCAACGCAGTGTCTCTAACGTTTTCGATCCCGTATTAATAGGTGGCATTTACACATAACACCTATATAGCAGCAAAGCTAATACAGCTTGTGATTAAAAATGTTTAAAAATAGCTAATAAATCAGATTATCTTGAGGTATTATTTCTTGCAAGTCAAAATGGAGAGCAAAAAAATCAACCCTAATTTTTAGTTTATGTATACACTGAAAATAGCAACAATAAAAATAAGCATTTGTAGCAGACATATTCCATCTTCACTATTATTTTGCTACCTTTGGTAAAGTACTGGGGCAGATCTTGAAGTTAAAAACCCATGTTTAGAAGTAAGTGCACGCTTCCCCCACTATATAGCAGCAGACTGTGTCGCCCCTACGCAAAACATTCTCGTATCTAATTTTAACTTTACATATAAAAATAACTTGGAGAAAATACAAAAAAACATTTTATTTTAACATGAAAATATCACAAAAATTAGTAAGCCTGAGATGTAGGGTTTTGGTGAAAAACAAGAGGCTTGTAGTGTTTTGGCTGCTGATAAAGATGCACGCATTGACAGCTGGGGTGAAAAGCAGAAGAATGCACTTACTTCTTCTGCAGGCCAGTATCTCCAGACACAGTGAGCCACATGCACCCGTCCCTCCTCCATAGCAGAGGCCGGCGCCGCTTAGTTCCAGCGGAAGTGGATCTGCCGCGGGCGGTCAGCACCCTCCTTCACCAATGGCTTGTGGAACTCGCGTCCCGCACGAGAGTGGATATTCGCCCAACAAAACTCACAGTAATACTGCAGGCAAGTGACATTGGCACAGAAAAAGGGGGCAAACTTCCCGCCGCAGCGCGCGCCCTGGCACTCATCACACATCTGGTCATCCAGCACATATGGCTTCACCTCCACCTAGAAACGAGAGAAGGAAAACGTTTCCCTGGCACCCGCTTCAGAACCAACTCAGGAGAGCTTTACATGTGGCCCCCCGGGAAAGGCCTGCCATGAAAGCTGATGAAGTAGGAAG
The DNA here is from genome assembly GCA_002564305.1 of Octomys mimax. Lineage (NCBI taxonomy): Eukaryota > Metazoa > Chordata > Mammalia > Rodentia > Octodontidae > Octomys > Octomys mimax. The sequence goes on from NDGM011188763.1 coordinate 11,519, forward strand.
CTTTCTCGGGCTTTAGTTTTGCTGTTCAGTAAGTAAGAAAACAAAAACAAACAAACAAAAAACATTACTTGTATGTTAGGTATAGTCCTACATGTAATATGTTCTGTTTCTAATTGGCCATGCAGTTCAATAATGAACAATTAATTTAATTGCTTTATTTTCATATTTTTTTCCCAGAGGACTACAAATGTTTTTTAGTGTATTTTTTTGTTTTGTTTTACAAGCCAGGAAATACTTTAAAGACTATAAAAATCTCACTTGCAAGACAGCCCCCCTCATCTTTCCTGAAGAACACACTTCTAACACTTGTGTGTGAGCACCTTCAGGGGGTGGTGAGGAGAACACACCCAGCAGCCACGGAAGGCAAATGGTCTCACACCTTCTTTCTGTCATTCTGTCCCACCTGTGGCACGGCGGAAGCCTAACGGTTGCTAACTCGGCGGCGCTTCTGTGTCACAGGTGAGCCCCAGCTTGCTTGGAAGTAACTGGTACAAACCAGAACCGTGGCTAATCTAATTAAGGGCCTGTCTAGACTTCTGTGAATTTACACAATATAAAGTGAAATCCCATGGTGAAGGCCTACTCAGCAGAAGACATCAGACCACAGACAACTTTAAAGATAAAAACCCCTCAGTCTCCATTTCTTTATAGAATCTGTCTGAATTGTGAGGATTAAATTATATATGAAAAAAACCATAATCCAGTGTCTGGCACCTGGAGAACACTCTGTGGATTACCACTCGAGACTGTTAGCTGACATAGCTGTGCTTTCCTGCTGTAACAACCTCATGAATGAAGCTTAGTGTGTGCCTGGACCGGGAAGCCAGGGAGCTTAGCCTTTCTCTTAGGGGCAGACAGAAAATCAAGTGTTCTGAAGGCTAGGGCTTGACATAAAGTATAGTTGGCTTGTGGTAAAAAACAAAAACAAACACAAACAAAAAAACTTGTATTATGAATGTAGGCTACCAAAATACTTGTGCGTGCCCAGAAAGTGAATAGTTAATAGTATTTGTAAGAACAACAGTGATGAACTGAAAAACACTTGACAAAAATGACAACTGCACAATAAACACTCGGGAGGTAGGCCATGAATGGAAGAGGCTGTTGGTGTCTCGTGATTAGGGCTACTGTAAGTGCTTTATGGATTATATCCATAGTGTACAGACATCTTGCTTCTGAATTCCATGTCTGTACCTCTTGTATATCTTTCTACTTCTGTTCTTGATTGTTTTTATAAACCTGAACAGTAAGTTCTCTTTACCAGTTAAGGGACTTTTAACTTTTCCATTGGTCTTTTATAGTGATTGATTGATTGACTCATTCATCTATTCTTCTGTCTTTTTGGGACAGGGTCTTGCTGTGTAGTTTAGGCCAGCCTTGAACCCACTTTGTAGCCCAAGCTGGCCTTGAACTCCCAGAGATCCACCTGCCTTAGCCTCTTGAATGCTGGGATTACAGGCAGATACCACCATGCCTGGTTTGGTCTCCGATTTTTAAAATGATTTGCAATCTGAATTTGAAAGCATTCATGCTCAATCTTTACTGCTTAACTTCTTTTATGAATTCCATCTTAGCTTTGCTAGGCCATTATTTTTTATCATCCTTTTAACTGTAATCAAGGAATAATATTACTGTAATCAAAGAGTCAAGGAATGATGTGAGCGTTCCTGGGTCTCATCTTGCTGCATTAGACCGATGGGCACCGGGCCAGAAGCCGTCAGCTCAGCACTGAGCCTTCCATGCCTAGCCGAAGCCCGGGCACAAAGGCGAGACCTTATAAGTCTTTTATGAGTAAATGTGGTGTATTCACACATGCCTTCTGGGTTTCTCTCTCATGATTACTTCTTTTTTTATGGTACAATTTTAAGCAACTCAAAACCCAGGTTTGTGCTCTTTATTTCTACAATGCTTCACAAAACGAAGGGCACTCAGGAGTTCATATGAAACTAGCGAGAAACTCTGGCTCATGCAATGATCTCCATTATTTGTATTTTAAAAATTGTATAGATATTATCTTATGTAGTTAATTTAGTTCAAATCATAGACTTCAAAAAAGAACAATGAGATTTCAAACTTAATGAGTAACTTGGTATTAACATAATTCAATTCAGGGTCTATCAGGAAGCTTGTGAATCATATTATTTATGCGATGACACATGAAAAATGCAATGAATTTTACACTGTGGTGACTGTGCTACCCAGGTGCCCGAGTCAGGAAGTGAGCCTCACACTGCTTGTGAGCCTGTGTAATTTCACCTCCAAACAACTATCCTACGTAGCTTTGAGATATGTATGTGAGTGTATATGCCTTAATATGAACTACACTAGTTATGTGTAAAATATTTAAGATTCAAATTCTTTCAGATAAAGTTCCAAACATATCTCTGTAGTAAATTATCTTAGAAAATAAACTTTCTTGCAGGTATTTCAATGCCTTAAGAAGGTACTTTCAGAGTTATACAGTAAACAGTATATCAAATTTTAAGTTCCTTATATGTTTTTCCAATTTACGCGAAGGTAATATAGTTACAAAAATACACAATAAAGTTTTAACCAAGGATGAAGTCTTCCACATACTCTTCATACAGCTTTGAGTATAAAGAGTGAACTTCATATGCTTGATTCCATGTTGTACAAAAAGCCACCACGAGTGCCCAGGGTCCCAGGCAGACCGCAGGACACACTCAACTTTCAGCTCTGGCTTCGCATGCATTATCGGAGCTACGGGAAGTTGCTCAGTGCATTCCCGAGACTCCACTGTTGCTCATGTGTCTTACTTCACATGCTCTGTGCCTGAGTTGTAGCTCAGGAACCAGCGTTGTGGTCCAAAGCAATGGGTCCTTCCTACCACCTCACAAGCGAAGAAGTATGAGCTATCACATGGCAACAATTCCTCTACCATACAGATGCAAATCCCTTCCCCAGCCATCTATTCTCCTTGCTGTCATAATCCAGATTAGACCAGATCAGTGATCTGAGCCATGGCTGTACCTTACTGGCAGCTGGGGAATTTTATACACTGCAGCTCTGCTTGTGCCCCAAGGCAATTACAGCAGAGTCTCAGGGTGGGACCCAGAAGGTACATTTTCCGAGTACCCAGGTGACTACGCACCACAATGCTGGAGGACCTCTAAGACACAAACCAGTTCACAAAGCTCATCTATGCCTGTCTGAATGAAAGCACAGCCTCCTCCCCCTTTTACTTTGGGCAAAATCTTACATAGCACTGTAAACAAAAGTGACTCTGCACTTATAAACTGGATCTATGCTGTACTTCCTTTCAAATGAGATGATGATTTAGTAATTATATTCATGACTGCGGAGTCTGGGGTCTAGTCAGAGCTAGCTAACCAGCTGCCCTGTCCCTGAAAAAGACTTTGAATGGCAAACAAGAAAGGCTACAACAATGGTTACTTCATTTAGCTATAAAAAAGTCATCGATCCCATATTCTTAGGGTATGTCAGCTGCACTGTAAATGTATATGCAAGTACTTTAGAGTATTAGCTATGGATAGGAACTGCTCACTGATTTTAGTATGAAGTTGATCTGCAACGGAGCAACTGAGCTTTGCTGGCCTTCTCTCTTGCTCTACATGACTATGTGGTGCTCAGAGTCACTTAGAGTGGCTTTCAGGGGTAACTCACAGGAGTCCCAGCTTCTCACTGTGAAGACCTAAGCAATGCTACCAAGGAGGGAATGTGTAACATTTTAGGTCAATTAGGACAGATGTATGTATTTTAAGAAGGAAAACTTACATTTAAGTGGCATTTACTCTATGTCAAGTTGTGTTCAAGTCCTTGTACATATCTGAATTAATTTCTCAAACAACCAAGAGAGACATACTAACGTTCTCTTCCATTTTCTATACAAGGAAAAGTGGCACAGAGACAGCTCATTCATTCGCCTGGGTGCACAGGACAAAAGGAGGAAAATGGACTCAATCCCTGGCTCAAGCACAAGCTCTTAAAAGCAGCTCTGCCTCTGTGGTTAGATACTTAGGACTTACAGGCTGGTAAAAAGTTTTGACATGGCTTTAAAATATCTGTATTTATAATTTTTATATTGTACTTAAAGTACAATCTAAGTTTGAAATTTTTACATTTCAAGGACGTTCTCATATCTCTAAGAAGCAGAAAGTGAAGTGTTTGTTTGGCATAGTGTTAATCAATATAATCAGGTTAACAACACCCAAACTCGTTGGGTATAGTGGTACATGCTTGTAACCTCAGCTACTTGGGAGACTGAGGCAGGAGGACTGGGACCTTGAGGCTAGCTTGGGCAACTTAACAAGACCCTAACCTTAAATACAATAAAAAATAAAAGGGTTTGGCGTGTGTCTCAGGGATCACTGGATTCGATCCTTAGTACTGAAATGAACAGAATGTTTGAACTGTTTTAACTCCGTTGAGTGGTGGGCTTTGGAGTGGCGCATTATTATAAGATAGAGCGATTTCTCAGTATGCAACTTACACGCTTATCAATATCACCATGCTGAAGCTGAACAAATCGAGCACTGATGGCAGCAATGTAGCTCTGCTGATTGGAGAAAGCAACGCGGCCAGCACCTTTTGGGTATTTCAGCTCTGGGTCCGTGTCGATCCCTGCATAGCAAACGCCTCCATACAGCCGGTCCATGATCATGGCGAGCTCCACTTCACAACGAAAGGGTGTGCATTAGCAGTGCGAAGACGGCACATCATCAACTGTTCTTAAAAAGTAAACAGGCTACTAACCCAAAAAAGTTGTTGGAAGGGAGCCTGAGACCAACAGCCCTTTTTCTTTTTCTGAACATAGATTCCTACCACATGCACCCCGTTTATCAGTGCTAAACACATATACTGCATATTTCTGATTTCTTTTCAGAGGTCTAGTTTCAAGCTCTTTTCTAAATCTAATCTTTTCACTTGTAAGTAGTACACATCCAGTCACGTTTTAGTCTCTGTTGAACCTTTATTAACCGGACTGCTAGCCCATGACTGAGCTTTCATCGCTTGCATCAAGGTCCTCTTCTCCACTGTGAATCCCTGCCAGCACACCTGGGGGGCACTGGACACATGAGTCGCGACCGTCTCCTCTCCACCCACCTTCTAAGTTGCCTTATCCTGATAATTGTCTCCCCAGTTCAACTACAATTTCTTCTTAATCTTTCCTTTTTATAAAAATAATTTTACTGAGAAACAAATAGCAACGAGACAGATTCAAAAGTGGTTAGTGGAACAGTTTCAATAATGAATACATTGCATATTGTTGTCTTCTTAGTGGTTATTCGTAGTACAAGATGCAGACTTTTCTTGACAATCCTTCAGCTCTTGAATTCTCTGTGTCAGCGTATTGTAAGCTCCAGCACTTAAACTCTCGTATCTTTGCTCCTGGGTGATGACTTCATCCGGGTCAAAACTTTAAATGTCATCTATGTGTTTTCATGCTCCTAAATCTCTATCTTCAGACTGGCTGTCTCCTTGTGGTCAAGGCTCATAAATGTGACTGCCTTCTGGACCACTTGTATGTTTAAAACACAATACAGATAAACCTGATCTTCATCACATTAAGCCCATTCCAGTGAGGTTATCCTGGTCCAGTTAGTACACAACAGAAATTAAAAAAAAAAAAATTGCCAAGTCAAGATCTTCTTGGCTTACTCTTTTCTGTTTCCTTCTTCTTCCTCACTGTACAAAAGATCCCGTGATCCTGGCTTTCAAGACATATCTAAAAATCACCTCCACCACTCTGAGGTGCTACTCATCTGGCTGACAGCAGTAGTTTTCTCTCTTCGCTTCTGATCTCCATCTGCCCGTTTATTTCCAACATAGTAGTAAGAGTAATTCACTTAAGACCTAGACCAGATGCTGCAAGGTTTAACTGCAATTTTTATTTTGCAACTCTGAGTGTGCCATAAATTTGTGTTTAAAACCAAAACATGATCTTTCCCCCTAACCTGCTCCTCTTCCAGGGTTCCTAGTATCTCAGCAAGAGGTCCCACTATGCGTGAGGGACTTCACATGAAAGCCGAGATTCAACCTTTGCATTTCAAATATTTGTGAGATAAGTTCACTTGACTCTCTCTGCACTTGCACTGCTCAGCCTGCCACCGCTGTCTGGCTCCCACACCGGGTAACAGGCCTCTCCAACCAGGGCTCTCCAGAGTTCTCCACTGCCAGCATTCCCGCTCTGACTCATTAGCTTACTTGGCCCTTCAAAATTCCAAATATGATCATGTCACTTCTTATTTTTTAAAAAACTTTTAATCGTTACTCTTGCTCTGAGAACATCAAATTTGCCCACGAAACTTGTACAATCTAACTCCAGTTTGCTTTTTAATGCCTTCCCTTGTGCCTCTCCCCTCCCTCCTTGGATCCTTAGTCCTCCTCTGTGTTTCTTGCAGTCTTTCCAATGGACCATGCTGCCTGCAGGCAAGATTCCTGACTCTACCTCTCGCTGGGTCGAAAGTCCACTCCTCAAAACCCTCTTACTGCCCCACCCTACTCCTTCTGTCTGGCCTTCCTATCACATTCCCTTGCTATGAGTGCTCCACTGCACCTCAGTCTTCCTTTGCAGCAGTCATTATGTTTTTAAAGTATGTACAGTGTGCACAGTTCCTTAGCATATGTCTCCCAGACTGGAAGAGGAGGATGGAAACCTTAACACCTCAGGTGGCCCGTGGTATCTTATAACCTGTGTACGGAACAGACATTTATACCTACAGTTTCATCAATGTGACATATCTCAGATTTCCAGGTCCTAGTCATTGATAATCAAGTTTGTCACTCATTTATCTAACATGTTAATTTAGTTAATACTGTAGTTCACATACATAAAAAGAAAAATATCAATTTGTTCTTCATGTATCATAATCAACCAACATGAAATTAAAAGACGCAAAATTCTCCTGCTTCAAAGAGTTGCATTTGGGAAATCTGAGCATTCAAGTAGATTCTAAATGAAGTCTGCTTGGACTTAACTACAAATGTTGACTCATAAAAGCTCGAAGGTTTCAAGAAAGGCTCTCAGAATTCTACAACCACAGGAATGCTATGAAGCATTTGCCCATTGAGATCGTCAGGTATACAACAGCTGTCAAGTATTTTCTGAGTTAACTTATTTATATTTAAATTATTTTTAAAAAAACCCCAAATCTGTTAGTATTCTACTTACCAGCCCTTAATGGCCTTGGAACGCCTCCAACAAAAATTGTTTTCCGGGGATCTAAAGGCTGAGAGCCATCCATAACAAAATCACTATCACTTAAATTCCAAGGACGTATTTGGACCTATGAAGAAAATTATATTGGGTATTACTCCTTTTATTTTTTAAAAATTTGTACAGCTGAATTTGAATATAAATTATTGATAATTGATAATTATAACTGATAATTATTGATATTGATATTGATAATTCTATCTATGTAGTATAAATCACCTGTATGTTTAACTGGAGTTTTACATGGTAGTAGTTTGTTTCTAAGTAAACATTTCAGAATAGGCTTTGGCAAACCCGCACTTGCCCTCAGGACTGCCGGGCCAGGCACTCACTCACCGGCTTGTCCTTGATCGTGGGGCTGGAGACACACAAGTAGAGCTTGCCGTCCTCCTCGATGCACGCGTCAATGAGCGCCTGAACCGAGCTCTCCTCTTGGAAGAGAAGGAAGGCATAGCCTGGAAGAACCAGGAAATAAAACAGCAAGTCAGCTTAAGGAGCTTAGCTCCCAATTTCAGCACTGTTTAGAAAATGCATGCTACTGAAAAAGAGAAAAACAAAAAAACAAACAGGACTTAAATTGTTACGCCTTCTATATAGGAGAATGCTATACTCTCAGGAATGTATATATAGTAGCTGCCTTCTATGGAGCACTTAATCTCAGGTACTACATCAAGAGCTTTATGTGAATGGTTTCACTTGATTTTCACAAATCTATTTTATATATATATATATATATATATATATATATATATATATATATTGCTATTTCCATCTTACAAGAAAAAGAAAGAAAACGCCACCTAAGGGTTGTTTTATTTGATCGAAGTCTACCTCACAGCATGTAGATGGCTGAATAATTTCAAACTCGGGTCAGCCTGTTCTCCCATCCTTTCTCTAGCAGTGATGTCACTCTCTTAAGTGACCTGGCAGCAGTAGCCCATTTGTCTTTAAAGGCTCTCAGGATAGTGCATATTCTAGGGATCCTTTTGAAACACAGTACACTTGGAAAGACCCAGGATATACCCCAAGGAGAGGGAAAATTCCACCGTCTTTTAAAAAGTTCCAAAAGACACTAAAACAATTACCTTAGAGAGGTTGGAATGAAAGATGTTCTTTAATGATAGGGCAAAACTTTTACCTCAAATCTCAACTTGGATAAACAGTGGAATACTTTTATCAAACTGGAGACTGTTCAGGTTGGACTAAAGCTAGTCAGATTCCTATTCCATCAGGAAGTATATCTACCCTCCTTTCTTTGTGAAATACCACCTGTCGATGTTTAATTATCTTTAATTAACAATCATGCATCCAGCAAGACAGAATTAAAGATTATAAAAGGAAGCATAGAATACATATGTTGTAAATTTACTATTGAGAATTCCCAGAAGCTGGTAAGTTAAGGGACCTACAAATTTGCCTTGCCTTAACAAGATTTCTTTACGAATACACATTAGTACACAGCGTAGGACTCTGGTCTCCATGCCAAGCACCTCAGCAAGTCATGCACAGCTCGATGCGTGCCACAATGGGGAGTTTTACTCAGAACTCCGAAACACCACTGTCAATGATAGCTTTTATGTTAGAAAGGTTTGATGTGGCACACAGGTATTTCCTTTTAATAAAAATACTTGATTCTATAGAGAAAAAATCTGAAACCTTCAAATCAATTTACATAATGAGAAATTTCTGAAGGCAAATTTATGTAAGATTAAGACTAGACTTCATTTAAATATACTTAAAGAAACCAACCAAGACTAACTTCCTTGTTGTTGCTTGTTTTTTGAGACAAGATCTCACTCTGTAGTCAGGGTTAGCCTTGAACTTATTATGCAACCAGGCTGGCCTTGATATCATAATCCTTCTGCTGTAATCTCCCAGTGCTGGGATTACAGGTGTATCACCACACCAGGCAAGAATAGTTTTCCTTAAGGCTTAATTTTGATAAAAACTAAGAATATGAAAACTATGGTGGTTCTGTAATAATTAACACTAAAGTTTTGAATTGTTCTGATTATGAAAAAAACATCACAGTAATTAAGCAATATGGTATGTAAATTACAACCTAAGTAATGCAAGCCATTAGATAATAAAATGATTATACAAAAGAAACCACATGGTAATCTATGGAACTTACTCCAGCAAGCTAATGATGACCACGTAAGGTGAAGGCTGTTTACTGCAAAGGAAGCAGGTGCCCGTGTGTCTACACCCAAACAGAGGCATCAAGCCTTCTAGCACTGAGAGTTCAGACTGCCGTCCTAAGCCCACTAATGCAGTACCAAGTGCCAGGACCATGATGTAACCTGAATACTGACATTTTTAGTTCAGGACAAACAGCTCACACAGCCGGCTCACTTGCTTGCTGCAGTGCGCGGGCCACGGGCTCGAGCCCCAGTTAAGCTACCAGGTGGCTGGGACGACCAGACGCTCCCATATCAGTGTTTTTCCACAGTGGGAAATGTTCAATTATAGAAATGATAAATATTTGAGAGTAAGATTTGAAAATGCTGGCTTTTGACAACAGCTACAGTGAACTATATAACCTTACTTAAAAAAAGTAAAGGTTCTGATTTGCCAGCGCTAATCATTTTCTTTTTGTTTGAGAAAATAAACATTGAAAAAAAAATACAACAACTATGGCAACAACAGCAATGAAAACAATTATTGTCTTTCAGTAGATTTTTAAGCTCATGTTTCTTGGATTAAAAAGCACATCAAGTGACCAAGTATATGCATGCAAAAATTTGTGTCTATTTTCTCCTAAACCAACTCTGAATTCTTTCTAAAACTACAGTCACCCCTTGGTATCTGTGGGGGAGCAGGTACACAACCTTGCCCAAACCCCAAATCTAAGGATACTCAAGTTCCCGTATACAATAGCATAAGCAAACTCTACCTTAAATTATCTACCATTATATAAGGTTATATAAATGTCACCTAGGCAGTTGTTACACTGTACTGTCTAGGGAAATACGACAAGAAAAATATCCATATATGTTCCCTGCAAATGTAACTGCTCTTTTACTGAACAAATCTTCTGTGGTTGTCCGCATCTTTCCATAGACAAGAAATCAAAAATACAGAGGGGTCAATCAAATGTTTTAATTCTGGTCTGAAACTATTCAACTTCTTTTGTCTATCCGAATTGCACAGTAAGCTTTCGATTTAATTCAGGGTTCTCAGTGACATTTTTCTGGCCTACTTGAGGTCAAAGTAGTTTCTCTATCCTGTAGTATTTATTGGTGTTTACATCATTTACTGGGCAATTACCCATCTGTGAATTGGAAAGAATACAAAAACACAAATACTGTTGATAAAGCTCAGGGAAGGACATAGTTCTGCAGATAACACTAGCAAAACATTTGCATGTTTGTCAAGTGTGAAAATGTAACAGTGCAATAAATAAACGCACGACAACCTCCCCCTTGTTCTCAAGTCACTTGGGGAGCTACACCTCCTTTCTCCCATGAAGTCTTGACTACGTGACTTACTCAGTGATGTAAGCATGCCTGTGATTTCATGCTCCGGTGAACAGCCGCAGAACAATCCCAGTCAGGGGCTAACTGCATGCAACCTCCTAGCATTTTACCTCTGTATAGAATGGCAGTTATAATCTAAATAAAATTTTCGCACAGATTTTCATTTCAGTGAGCGCAAGGATGCCTCTGCATGTGTTTATACCTACATTCTTTAGAATAGTACTCTATACAGAGACAAAATAGTCAACAAGGACTGGAACTTAGGAAGTTGTACCAGTCATAGTGGCATCTAGCCCTGGGGTCTCTTGCTCTTCTTGCTTGGCTCTGAGTCACAGTGGAAGAGTTCTCAGGATCATACTGCCTATCTCAACCCAGGTTACCAGCCTCCACAAATTATTAATTTTCCTGTGAAATCCCTTATATTCTATTCTTTAAAAAGAAAACACACACTAAGGAACTGATATCACTTTTGCTCTCATCTAACAGACATTAACAGTAAAACTTCTTACCTTTTGGTGGAAAATAGGACTTGCTTTCCGCTTTATGAGGCCAGTCTACTACCAAAGGCCCAAATCTTCTGAAGCTAGCAGTTATTTCATCTTTAAAAAGTATAATAATATCCATTAGGAATTAGCTTTAATGCTTTATTTTAAGAAATTTCATATTTTTAATTGATGCAAAGATTTAGTATTTCAAATTGCCAAATATGCTAAGGTAAATTTCAGTCTAAATGAAGAGAATGTGGACAATATCCTTATTAAGATAATTGTAAAACCTGCAGCTAGCTTAGTCAAAATAAGTTTACTTTTAAGCAGCACATTGGAAAAAATAATTACAGTGCTCTAAATTTAAACATTTTATGTAACCTTACATGAAGGCTAACAGTTTTACACCATGAGCAGAACTGGCAGGAAAAAGCCAACACCACATGAAGTTAAATAAAGAGATGCTGCCGCTCCACGAGATGTCACATTTTTTTTTTTTTAAACTTTATTTTT
>NDGM011188770.1:0-18632 GCA_002564305.1 Octomys mimax
AAAAAAAAAAAAAAAAAAAAAGTGGCCTAGAATCTGTAGCGCCAATGACTTTTTTCTTGATATTGATGCTTTGTGTTGCTCCTGGTTTTTAATCCCTTCAGCAGTCTAAGGCTTACCATATTTTCACAGATCTTTTCAAATAACTAGACTGTATTTTCATTGATTTTTCACTATTGTTTATTTTTTATTGATTTCATCTGTTATTTTCATGATATCCTTGATTCAACTTACTATGGATTTAATTTGATTTTTAAAAACAGCTTCATAATGTGGAAACTTACACAATTGATTTCAAACATTTTTTCTTTTCTAATATAAGCATAAAAATCTAAAAGTTTATCACTTTGCACTGCTTTAACCACATCTAAGTTCTGATATATTTTGTTTCCACTGTCATTCACACAAACTATTTTATAATTTTCTTCTTTACCCCCAAAATATAACATATAAGAAAATGGAAGCTTTATTTGTATTTGCTGTCTGACTTTTTAAGACAGTGATCAGAACATCTTACTGTACTTTTCTGTATTTTAATTAATTTAATGTTCTGTAATTTAATTCTGTAACTTAATTTAATTTTCTGTAATTTAATTTTCTGTATTTTAATTAATATATACAGTTAATGGGGCCGGTGAGATAGCTCAGCAGACTAAAGCGCCTGCTTAGTCAAGCTTAGGCAAATGCGCAGGGACTGCGGTTCGATTCCCAGCATCACATGTTGTGTCTGCCCCGCTCCCAGGGTGGGCTGAGCTGGACACACACACACAGACATAGTAAAAGAAAGGATAATTACAAATATCCCTTGTGAAAATAAAGGCCAAAAGCTTTGAAATTTTTAAACAAAAATTAGCAATATGTGTACAGAAAAAAACACATGGTCACATGGGGTTTATTCCAAGAAAGCAAGATTGATTTTACCAGTGGTGAAATAATGTAATGTCCCACAATAAAAAGACGGAGAAATCATGTGATTATATTAATAGTTATAGTAAAAGCACTCGGCAAAATTTACTGTCCATTCGTGAATAAAGACTTGGAGCCAGCTTGGAAAACGGGAAACATTTTTAACATCACAGAGGTCGTCTAAGTTAAGTTTCCAGCGCAGTGAGATGAGGGGACCACGCTGAAGCAGGGTGTTCACCCTCCGCACAATCTGCGGAGGGCCTCAGGAGCAGCCTGGACCGCTCTGGACCCTGCAGCACGCTGCAGCTCCCTGAAGCCATTCTGCCGAGTGCCCCCAGTGACCCTGGGGAAAAGCTTTGAACAAGCTGAGGATCTCTGTCCTTGCAGAGCCTGGAGACTGCGGGAGAATCGGTGTCTCGCGGAGGCAATGGTTCCGACCAAGGAGACCGGTGCTGGATCTCAGGAACCTCGGGAAGCCGCAGTGAAAGCCCCTGGCGAAGGAAGAGGCGGCAGGCTGCATGGCCAGCCCTGGTGACCAGATAACTGCAGCAGGCTCCAGGGAAGTGTGAAGGATGCACAGAAAAACCAAAAGGAGGCCGGCTCACACTCCAGGCCCCTCGGACAGCACAATATGACCACTGATCTCCCCAAACCCAGGAAAAAATCATCTTTTCCAAGGAGGAGTAGATAGTGATGATCTCAGAGAAATGGCTGGCGACAGCACAAGTCTACCCCAGAAGAAGGCAGTCTCGCCCGAGGAGGACACAGCTGGTGTCCCAGGCACCAAGGGCATCGCCCAGGAAGCTCCAGAAAGCACCCTGGAGATTAAAAAGGAGGGGTGTGTGTGTGTGACATTTCCTGTCCTATGTCCTAGGCCCCAGTAAGCGAAGACAAAATCACAGAAAGGGGGTGGGGGCGCTACAGCTAACGTCCTCTACTACAGCGACTTCCCCAAGATGAGCATTTGGCACAGGCAAGAATGACCATTTGCAGCCTGTAGTTCTATTTGTAATGAAGTCCTCGCTGGTATACTAGAGCAAGGAAAGCAATAAAAGAGCTGTAGATTGGAACACAAGTAGTAAAACTGACTTTGCTCGCAGATAGCATGATCATATACATAGAAAATCCTAAGGAATCTGCACAATAAACTACTAGAACTAAGGGTAAGTTTTGCAATATCTCAGTAGACAATATTAGAAAATAAATTGCGTACACATATTAGCAATGAATAATTGAAAAATAAAATTTTTATCTGGGTATGGTGTGCCCGCTGTAATCTCAGTGCTCTGAGAGATGAGTCAGGAGGATTTCAAATCCAAGCCTCTTAGAACATGAGCAATTTAGTAAGACCAGTCTCTTAAACCTGAAGATAGATAGATAGATAGATTGATTGATTTGTACTGCAGATTGAACTCAGTATCTTGCACTTGCCAGGCAGGTGCTTATGCCACCAAGGTAACTTTCCAGCCCCAAGACTAGTCTCAAAAAAATTTTTTTTAAATCTTTTATTCATTTATTTATGTATTTGGTACAGGGTCATGCTATGCAGCTCAGACTCGCAATGATACTCCTATCTCAGCCTCCCTAGCACTGGGATTATAGGCATGTACCACCATGCCTGGCTTCTGTCTCAAAATTAAAAAAAAAAAAAAAATTAAAAAGCTGGGGTGTAACTCAGTACAAAGACCTAAGTCTTAGCTGGCTATGGTGCCATACACCTGTAATCCGAGCACTTGGCCAGCTGAGGCAGGAGGATCACTGCAAATTTGAGGCCAGCCTGGGCTACATGGTGAATTCAAAGCTAACCTGAATGACAGCAAAACTGTCTAAAAAAAAAAAAAAAAAAAAAGTCAGGGGCTCAATACCCACATCTAGAAAAAAATTTAAAAAGCAAAAAAAATTTTTTGCAGTTGCATCTGAAGAAGAACATCTCAGAAGTAAATTCTCCATAGTGTCAGGCTACTGTTGGATATGACCACTTTTTAAAAATAATTACTTTTTCAAATTTAAACAGCTCAGGAGACAAGTGATGTCACTCATCATTTATACAGCAAATTATGAGAACTCTGAGACAAACAGAGACTCTAGCCTTTTGCTAGGATGGTCTCTCCTTCCTAAACTAAAGAATCCCTCGTTAATATTACATAGGTACAGCAATCAGTCTCAGTCACCTTCACTGCTCATCTGGGGGAGCAGGAACTTTTCCTGAAGTTCAGGATTAAGCAGAAAATGCTTTCTTGCAAAGTAAGAGAGAGGTTTCTGCTCTGGTTCCACAAATCACAAGAATCGCTTTATATAGTCTGCATCACAAGAACATAAAAAATTGCAGTGCTTTGGAAATCCCTTTGTCTGAAAACCATGATTTACTTGTTTGGCTCGATTACAGAGACAATGCCAAAGGTTGTACCTTTGGACCAGTGAGGAGCAGGGTATGCATGAGGCTCTGGCATACAGCAGGCCATTACTGCCGATTTGCGACTCTCCAAAGCAAAGCTTGGTTGCCCTGTTAGCTTACTGGGCAGACTCCACATGTGTGTGAGCCAGCTGTCTCTATTCTGCAGGCCCTGCCAGACCAGGTAAGGAAGGCGTTGGGCCACTTCTCCACACTGCCTCCTCACCCTGTAATCTAGATGTTCTTATCAGTGGGAACACACCACAGTGGATGGGAACTCAGAGATTGGAACACCAGCTCAGGGAAGAAGAAACAAGACAAATCTGTGCAATCAGTAAAGCAGTCAGGGAGAGGAGAGGGCTTAGAAGGCAGATGGCAACCAGAGGAAGTCCAATTGCTGGAGCGCAATAATGGGGTGAAAAATGGACTCAGAGACAAGAGGTGGTATGGAATGCAGGCTGCAAGCTTGACCTCCTCTGTAGCTTACCTGGGGTCCTACTGATAGCTGCTAACTCCCAAACTTCTCTACATTTTTTGCCAACAAAGGCTACTACTTTGGAAAGTAGAGATCACATGCGCCATGTTTCAGTCCAATTGCCACTAAGGAAACATTCTCTTCTGCCTGCCGTGGCAGGGACTGTCTCTCTTTGGTGGTGTCCTCTGCCATGGCACCCTGCCACGGAGCCAGTCAACTATGCACTGAAGCCTCTACAAATGGTGAACCACAATAAACCCCTCCTGCTTTGAGTGTTGGCTGTTTTGTCTCAGCAACACAAAAAGTAGTGAAGACAAGCACAGATATGTGTATCAGTGATTTTTTTTTTTAAATGAAAAAAGTTAAATGAGATGGTAGATGCTAGGACTGGAAATTTATTTAGATGATGTGGTTGTAAGAGACTTCTTTGAGGGAGTAATGTTTGAATAGATATGTAAATGAAGGGAGAAAATAGACCAGATAGAAATGTAGAAATAATATCCCAGACCCTGTGCAATTTAAATGATTGTCCAAAATTACTATATTGTTTGCCCCGCCCCAGCACATCCCACAGAAGCTTCTAAAGGTAACTTAGAATCACACTAGGGTTTTGAAGTCAAAGTCTATCCTTATGCTATCACATAGTCCATATATCATACATGACAAATTAAGACCTCAAAATAAGAGCATAGCAGGAGAGGAACTAGCAATCTCCCCAAGGAATGGGATGGCTAAGAACATTTTGAAAGGAAGTCCAGGGTTGTAGCTCAGTGGCACAATGCCTACCTGGCAAGCATAAGGTCCTGAGTTTCAAAATAAAAATTTGGAAAAAAATTTTGAAAGGAAATCTGGAAATGTTTAAATCATGGAAGATGGGACAGGATCCAAATGGAATTATCTTTACCTTTCTCATGTGGAGTCCATGTTAGTCCATTTCACAATCAGTAGAAGCTCCAGGAGAGTGGCCAGAGATCAACTCCCGGCTGAGGGCTGTGGGCACTGCGGAGCCAGAGTCCAGCTGGCTGTCCAGAGTGGGCCCTACAGCTGGCTAGCTCAGAGGATAGATCAGAGGCTGATCAGGTGCCTGCTACCCTGGGCTTCCATCCAGACTACAGGTTACACTGCTAAGATAAGTGTAGACTAGACTGTAAGTATGACCAAACAAACCATGCAAGTGGAACTATGAAAGCCATTCTTCCCACATGGCTATCCGGCCAATACAAGTCTCAAAACTAGTCATTTAACAGCTTTCTGAAGGAACAAACAAAAAATAGCATTGTAGAATACTACTTAATGAGAATAAGTGATTATTTTATTATCTATAATTTAAATACTTTAATATGCTCCCAAGATATTAGTCCATAATAGGAAAATTCCTACATAATTACAAAGAAATAAAGAGAAAAGTAATTTTATAACTTTGTATATAATAGTCTTAATCATTAGGAAAGAAGTATAAAGCATTGGGAACAAAGTACAAAACTTTTACTAATAAAAAATGAATGTTTCCCCATCTCTACTAAACAAAGGTTAACTATACAAATGCACAATTTGAAGGGACACCAAGTGATTCACCTGGCACAGCCTTGTGTTTCTGGTCCCGAACTGCTGAGCTCTGACTTTTGCAAGTGAGCTAAGATCTGGGACCCTCTTGCCCTGAGCGGAAGTAGACATCTGACCCCAGGTGATCTGAAGCCCATATTAGGGCAAAAACCGACACTGCTGACCAGTAGCTGAATGAGAGAAGTGGAGTTGAATGTCGTGCCTCATATGAGAAATGACATATTTAATCTTTTATAAGATTAAAGGTACAGGGTCATGCTACACAGTTTAGACTTGTAGTGATCCTCCTGTCTCAGCCTCCCCAGCATGAGGATTATAGGTGTGTGCCACCACACCTAGTTTCTGTGGCTGTCTCAGCACAGCGCCAGCATGGCATGTGGTACATGGGATCAAATCCGAGTCCTTGTGCTTGTCAGGCTAACCGAGCTATTTCCCCAGCCCGAGGAATGAAATATTTAGTGACTCAACTGTGAATCTGGGAGTCACAAGTGACATATTTAGAAGCAATGCAAGGAATTACTGCCTATCTATCAGTTTAAAAACTTAGAGCCCTATACAGAGAGACAGTTTACATAGGTGGATAAGGACAACTCTGATTTGTTTTTGGTGGCAGACAACTGTGTCTTTCTCTTGCATGTGCCCCACAGTTGCAAAATATCTACAATGCAGGCTAACCCTATGCTCACATGCTCTTAAAAACACATGGTTTAGGCACTAAAGGGCAGAGTTGGGGTTTTTTTTGTTTTTTTTTTTAATGTATTTGGCTCAGGTGTCACTGTGCAGTTTGGACTTGTAGTGATATTCCTGTTTTTAGACTCCCCAGTGCTGGGACTATAGGCATGCACCACCACACCCTGTCCCAGTGGCCAGCTCAGTGTGCTTGAGGGCGGGGCCTGAGGGGCATGTGGAGGCAGGGATCGAACCCCGGTCGCTGCACTTGCCTAAGCAGGCGCTTAGTCCACTGAGTTATTTCACCAGCCTAACAACAGTGAATTTTATTTTTGTACATTATCTTATAAGGAGCTCAGAAAAAAATCCTAGCACTTCTAAAAAGTTCATGTTTTGCAGAATGTTATCTGATGAGTGTTTATCTCTTAGAAATATTTAAGCTTTTGCCTAAATAAAGGTCTCTGTTTTTACTCAGTTAGATATTTTCTGTTTCTATATTTACCCCAGGCTACCATACCGCCAAATATGCTCCAAATAACTAAAGATTTTTTTTATTTTTTGACATATGCTGTCCTATAGAATCCTTCCTTCTCTCTTGTTTTCCTTTTCTCCTTGTGTACTTTCTTCTCTCCTCCTAAGAGTTTGTGTGAGCACTTTTCAAGTAAATTTCTAGCTTGTTTATTTTTTAATTTAACCTCCACAACTGTTCTATGATATATTCTCTGCATTTAAGCCACTGTATCTTGCATTAGGCTGCCCTACTCCTCTTTGGATCCTGGGTACTTGATGCTCTTATTCTACCAGAAAATTAAAACTGACCAAAACTTTTGTACAACAAATGTATACTTACATTTGACATGTGGCTCACTCAGCAAAATTAATTTGTCATTACTGTGTGTGGCAGGTCCTGGAACAATGGGAAGAGAGAGGTGAGGAAAAGGGGGGGAGGAAGAGAAGGGACGGGAAGAGGGAAGGGAAAGGAAAGAGAAAAAAGAATGGGATGGGGAAAGGAAGGGGGAGGGGAAGGGAGGGGAGAAGAGGGGAGAAGAGGGAAGAGGAAGCCCGGCAGGACAGGAGGCGGAGGCAAAGGAATGGACATCGTGGATACCACGTTGCTACCTCATACTTTTGATAAACTAAAATGTGTCTACTTTTCTAGGCTTCTTCCTCTTCTCCATTCTTATAAACTAAACAAAAGCACACTAATTAATTTATTGAGCAACAGTTTTCAGTGTAATTGCACAAAAGTGTACAGATTTTCGGAATGAGTATATGCGTAAGGGTAGTAGAGAGGCCCTTTTTCCTTTCCAACAATCTCTGTTTTAGCGAATAGTTCTCTCTTTTCAAATCATCTAAACTCCTACTGCTACACTGGTTTGGATCTGTTTTAAATCCCGAATCTCAAAGGCTGAGGAATTCAAATCTGGGCTTGAGAACCCGCAGTGACCCTACCTGCTCTTAATGAGAAACGCAGGCGAACCCAAGCCCAAGCCCCAGCGGTGAGCAGAGGCAGCCGCCTGGATGCTCCCAGGGCGCTGACTCCGCCCCGCAGGAACGTGGAAAACAGCAGCTTTCCCAGACAGAGGGCCCGGTTATAGTTTGAGGTGAGGTAATCCAAGCCACACTTCCTTACGTGGAAGGCTACAGAGCCAAGGAAATTCTCTCAGCTCCATAATCCTTGAACTCTTTTGTCATCAGAAAGCTGGAGTTACAAAAAATAAAAGTCATCTAGGAAAATTACAGATTAAAACAGTAATAGTGCTGCACTTTGGAGGCATAATACATGCCCGAAATGAAACTTTTCTAATTTATATAATCAGCATTAGAAGACATTTTTAGGACAAGAAAATTAGGACTCAGAGAGACAAAGTAACTTAACAAGTGACAAAGTGAGAGAACTCAGGCTTGTCTGTGTTTCTCAACAAGGGGCAGTGTTGCCCCTGGGGAATATTTAGTAAGGTCCCACAATGTCACTGGTAGCTACAGCTGGACGAGGTGCTGCTGGCCTCCACTGGGCAGAGGCTAGGGAGGCTGCTGACCACCACTCAGTGACCAAACAGCACTCACGACACTCACATCCGTAGTGCGAGGGTTGAGAACCCCCAGGACCGCCAGGCTCGAGCTGACTTTGCACTGTGCGTCCAGCATCTGAGATGTACAGGAAGGCAGATGAGGCTGTGGAGGCCAAGGAGCAAAAAGGAGCAAAGGCAAGCCTTTGACCTGGGGTAGAGAGGTTTCCATTAATTTATGGGAGCTGGGGGAGGTGAGAAGGAATAAATGTAAACCAATAAATTTCCAGTTGTTTCAACTAACTGGATCAGCCAGTGTTTTACTAGAGAAACAAGGCCGGCCAAATAGCTCAGCGGATTAAAGCACCTGCAAGCAGGTGCAGGGTCTGGGGGTTCGATCCCCAGGCCTGCCATGCTGGCCCCGCCCCTGGGGCGCGCTGAGACTTTGGCAGTTGAAACTGGGTGTGGTGGTGTGCGCTTGTAATCCCCGCACTTGGGAAGCTGTAAACATGATAATTACTGCAAGTCTGATCTAGTAGTGAGACCCTGAACACCCTGTAGAACCTTCCCTAAAATACAGAAGAAAAAAAAAAGAAGAAGAAAGAAACAGATATAGTACATGTTACACAAAATTCACAAGACTGGCTTACAAAATGGCCATCTGCAGCCAGATGGGAGTTCACTGTAGTGCCCTATGTGAGTCCATATCAGAAGCCTGATGAGTCTGTGATGGAAGGCTGAAGAATCTGTGTTGAAAGGCTAAAGACTATTTCGAAAGGCCAAAGGATCAAAAAAGACCCCCAGGATTTGGTGGCATATTTCTTTACATCAGTGTCAACAAGCACTGACATGGATCAGTCTCAAAATATCAGGCCCTGACCTGTGGCAGTCTAGAGCTTATATACAGCTTGCAAGCAGTATGTATACAGCAGCAAAACACTTGGCCATCTTTTTGATTAGTTTGTACAATATGCATGACAGAGACCAGGCATTTCTAAGAAACAGAAGTAACATGCAGCTGGGGAGATGGCTCAGTAGAATAAGCACTTCCTGGAAAGCACAAGGGCCTGAGTTCAATTCCCAGTTCCACCAAAAAAGAAAAAGAAGAAAAGAAACAGAAATAACAGGATGCTACCTGGGCAACTAACAGAGTAGAGGTATACTGGCTCAGGTGGGGGCATTTTCTGCTTCACTAGAAGCTGAAGAGTCTGCACTGAAAGCCAGGAGGCTACTTCTAAGGTGAAGGTCAAGGCTGAAGGTCCTCTGAAGAGACAGAAGCTGGCCTGTCCTTCTTCATTCCCCTGCGTACCTTCCAGGCTGCAAGCTGCTCTGGGCTGGGTCTTCCACACCCTAGGGTGGGCATTGCTGAGCCGGTTTAGTTCAGCTTCTCTCAAGTTGACACAGTCACTCAACCATCGCCCTGTCCCCTCTGTTAATCCATATGGAAGGACTGGCACGGCCAAGAATCAGACGACCAGGCCAACCAACCTAGGCAAAGCCAGGTGCTCCAGCTCATGTTGTCCCTGACTCCAGCTGCCTCTGACTGTCACTTTTTCCTTTGAGGCTGAGAGATGACCTGAAGCAGTCCACTGGACCAACTCATCTCAGCAGTGGAGATGGCTGGCAGGAAAGGAGCCCCCACAGTCTGTTTCGTCCTGGGCACAGCATGGCTGTCAGCACCTGGGGCTGAGCCAACAGAGTGTGGTACCAGACCCCAACCCTGTTCTCTGTCCTTCCCTTATTTAAAAATAGTTGGAGCATGGAAAACAGAAGCTTTCTTGGCTGGTAGCATTTATAAATAAATGGTCCTCACATATTTCCTCCATCATGAGCCAGTCATCAGTCAATCTACTAAGCAAGCTCTTCACCCCTCTCAGGTTTTCCTTAATCCCACCTAGAACTGGGCTGTGTGGGAGGAACCACACAGGGAGCCCAGGAGCCTTTGTGCCTGCCTACCATGTCCTCCCTTCCACTATAGTCTGCCAACACCGCAGTCTCTGTTCTTTCCCAGCAGAGAACCCTGCACTCACCTGCCCCTCCGTGTCCCACCAGGCCTGTGAGCTGGGGTGCTCTCTGTCCACAGCCATTCTTAGCACACTGCCAGGGCCTGGTGCAGATGATGTTAATCAAGTGAATACACGCAGTGACGTGTGAGCAGCGGTCCTTTCCAACTATTACTTCACTATGTTCTCACTTCTGGGTTTCTGCTTCTCTACACAACTGCAAGCTGTGTGAAACAGCACTGTGTCGCCTCTGTGATCCTCTGGGTTCCCAATTCCTGGTACATGAGTAGGGACTGAAATGGCCACTGAGTGTGAAGAGTAATGTGCAGTGATCAGTGAACCTAAGCCTGAGAATGCCTTGTATATGTTGCATTTCAATGTTGAAACTGTGTACCTGGGTACAAGCAAAAGTGAACTAATCCACTTCCCAGAATTCAGCGCTCTACCCCTCGCACATATCCTTCTTTGAAAGTTGGGAGTTGAAACAGCAGTATCTTTGGAATGTCAACATAATCCTACTTTCTACACAAGGTTTTGTTACAAATGAAGCATTTCAGAGATTAAATGTTCCTGTAGCCAAATATCACTCTATTCAATTTTTTAAATGATATGAGTTAGAAATTCTGAGTTTTAAAAACTGTTTTGCCTGAGGGATTTACCTACACAGGATTTACCTTTTCCTGAAGATATTATACCCTAGAATTATATACAGGAAAAACCAGAACATTTTTTAAGGAACATATATGACACTATATTGACAGAATATATTCAGATTTAAAACATTTGATGGTTTTAAAACATTACCATTTTTTCTTTCTTTCTTTCTTTTTTTTTTTTTTTTTGGCAGAACTGGAGATTGAACTCAGGACGTTATGCTTGCCAGGAAAGCACTTATTCTACTGAGCCATCTCCCCAGCCCAACATTACCAATTTTTGAATGAAAAATAATAATAATAATAATAATAATAATAGAGAAAACACCAAAGGTCATATGTTTGGTACAAAGTAGAACTACCCAATCTTCCTTGTAGTCTGTGATTCAGAGCGCATACCAAAATCACTGCTAAACCACCATCTTGAAATCTCACAATACTTTTACATGTTTTTGAGACTGGGATCACCAGCCTAACTCAGATTCAGTCCAGAACACATAAAAGGAACATAGCATGAGTTTTATACATGTGTGTCATTTCATTTAACTTGAAGCTTTTTAAGGAGTTCAGGTGTTGGTAGCATTTTCTAAATTGGCAATTTCATGTACAAAGCAGGCTTCCAGTGTCTTTTAAAAAACTAAAGAAGGTTACCAGGTATAAATATGCAAAATTGGTTTACAAAAAAAAGTTGAATTCCTATAACTTTGGTTAGTGAAATTGTGTCATTTCCAATGCTTTTTTAAAAATTACTACTACATTTTGTATTCTTTAAAAAAAAAGTTTTGGGGCTAGAGAGATAGCTCAGCAGTCTAAATACCTGCCTGGCAAGTGCAAGGACTCAAGTTTGATCCCTGGTACAACATACGGCACTGGCCCCAAAACTGGTCATGTGGCACACACCTGTAATCCCAGCACTGGGGAGTGGGGCTGAGACAGGAGGATCACTACAAGTCCAAGCTGCATAGTGAGATCCTGTACCAAATACATAAATAAATAAAAGATACAAAAAAAAGAGAAAGTTCTGCCAGTGCTGGGCTCGCTTTCGAATATGTCCAGAGCCAGCTGTGGTGGCTTCTGTAGGAGGAGCTGAGCCCTCTGGTTTCCAGGGTCTGTGAACCTCCGTGTCCCCTTAGCCTGAATGGACTTCGGCTGGCAGCTGTGCCCTAAGGAGCAGAGGTGGGTGTGATATCAGTGCAAATGCCCATGATGTAGTTAAGTGGGTGGAGGAAATGGCTGCGATGTCCTGGCCACTATTGGACTAACGTATCTGATGATAAGCGAGCCAGAACCACCAAGCTGGAGGGAAGTCACCAGGCTTGGAGAAGCAGGACATACCCATGAGGTTGCAGATGCCTGTGTGATGGTCTGGCTGACAGTGGGCAGATGTTCTCCAAGAGGGCAACGGCAATTCCATCAGCAACACACAGGGGCTATCCGGAACTCACAGGTGATGACCCAACAGGCCATGCTATGTCATGTCCTTCTCCAGTGGACCAGAGCCATGTGGAAGCAGGGATCCCATCAGAGTGTCTATGCTGCTTCAGTGGTGGGCAGGTTCTCATCTATAGCTGTCACATAGTGCCCATTACTCAGCATGCCCTAACTACCTCCTAAGGCTGGGGCAGGGGCTGGCTATCTTCAAAAGCCTTGGTGAGGACCTCAATTTTGGGGTGATTTAAAAACTACTTATATCCTGTCTTGTTCTAACTTTCAGTGTATGTTTTATTTCATTAATTACTTTTGTATAGACAGGTGGCATGCCTTATATTTCACTTGTTACCTCCTATGACAAGTTAATATGTGGTAACCTTATAGCTCATTTTCTTCATTTGAATCTACATTAAGTTAGTTGTCTTCAGCAACTAAGTAAGATGATAAAGACAAACACAAGAACAATAATGTGGGGACCTGCCTCTTGGGCCCTGTAAGAGGATGTTTGGCTCCTGTTTTGTACTCCATTGTAGCTGGGTGAACTGTTCCAGCCAGGCCAGACTGAGGGCTCCCCCAAGAGGAGACCCTTTAAGATGCACTATCTACAACATTCCATAACATAGCTAGGGAACCCTTGTGGAAGTGGTGTGAAGCTTCGCCTGCTTATACCCAACATCAGGTACTAGATGGTTGTACTGTTCTCCACTGGATTTGAAGCAAAAAGAGATCTTTATCCACAGTACCTCACCCTCCCCAGAGCTGCAAAACAAGTCACAAAGTTCACTTCATCCTAGCACAAATGAAGGCCTGGGTCCCTACTCACTAGCTTCATCTTCTCTCACATTCTGAAAGCTACCCTAACTCAACAAGTCGCTCATGAGAGTTTTCGAATACCCCTCACTGCAGCAGATTTTTCCCCAAAGATGGACCATGGAGCTCTGTGCCTCAGCTGCAGGCATGAGCTATTCAGCTGTGCACATCCACCTGAGTGAAGAGAAGCAAAGAGGCACCGCCATGGGGAGAATTAGTATGAGCCACCCCATCAACAAAAGTGCTCAAAACTGAATGCACCCAAGAGGCTGAGGTAGGCAGATCAAAAGTCAGGGGAAGCATAGTGAGATCAAGGCCAGTTTAGGCTAAATAGGGAGTTCAAGGCTAGCTGGAGGTCATGAGAGCCTGTCTCAAACAAACAAAAAAATACATGGTGAGACTTAAATCTCTTTATTATTTTCCTGCCCCTTTTAAAATTTTAATAACTCAGTGGCACAAGGGCCTGCCTGGCAAGCACAAGGTCCCAAGTTTGGTCCCCATTCCCAGTACTGCAAGCCATGCTGGCCCTGGAAAAGGGCATGGTCGTACACATCTGTAATTCCAGCACTGGGTAGGTTAAAACATGAGGATCACTACAAGTCCAAACTGTGTAGCAAGACCCCATATCAAAAAAAAAGTTTTAAAGTTAAATTGCTCAGATTGCAAGTATCCTCTGTTTTTAAATTGCTTTTTACCTTGTATACTTTAGCAGATCTTTCATGACATTGCAGCAAAAAAGTGATCTAATATCCTGCAAGGGTGTGAAAGGTACTTGGGGGAGGTGGTCCCCAGCCTTGGCTACACAGCCCATCATCTGGAGAGCTATTATAAATTTCAATGCCAGGTCACACCTTGAATTATTACATCAGAATCCTGGAGGGTGGAGCCCAGGATCTGATATTTTTAAAAGTCCCTCAGGCAATTTCCACTACTCAGCCAATTCTGAAAAACACTTCTTTTTTAACCACTTTTTTTTTTTTTTTAAGAGGGCAGACTTCTTCCTGCTAAACCCATTGCTTCAGAAAGTGCTGCGCTTTTAGAGACTTAATACTTAACACTCCTTGTTTTACTCTGAGTGAGGAGCACTGCTTGGGCTGGAGCTGAGAATACCTAACATAGACATGGAGGGTTTCTTCTGATCAAGTACTTGCGAGGTGCTTGGTGTGTAGTCTCCCTGAATCATCACAAGAGCGTTGTGGGGTTAGGAAGCAACTCATTTCCATTTTGCAGATGAGAAATGTAAGGCTCAGAAAAGCCAAATAATTTTCTCAGAGCCAAACAGCTAAAAAAATAAAAAAAATTTTAAAAATGAGGGAATTAGGATTTGACCCAGAGTCAGACTCTAGAACCTCCCTGTGATGGAAACTTCAAAATTCTTCTGGTGGTCAGAATCTGAGTTTTTCTTCTATTTTATACTTTGCGGGCTCTGACTTCTAAACACGACCCTCAAATACCCACATGGAAACTGACACCTAATGCATACACCCCACCTTTCTCGCTCAGTGCCTTCTTTGCAGTGCCTCTTGCAGGAAAAGCTGCACACCCCGAGGCCAAGGGTCATCCTGGGCCCCAGTTCTGGAGCTGCTGACGATGATGCAGCCCCAACAGGACACAAACCAAATGCAGTGTGCACTGCCTCTGGCCAGATGCCGGCGAAGAGCCCCTGTGGAGGAAGGTGTTCATTCCTCACAACCCCTGGGCTGTGTGCCCTGTCCTCCTCCTTGGCAGACAGGACACAGGCTGCAGAGCTCCACAGGGTCACACTAGGTGCTTCATAAGCAGGAGAGCTGGTACTCAAGCCCACAGGGCTGCTCAAGGGCACACGCCGGTCATGGTGTGTGCTGCAGGGCAGTGTCCTCAAAGAAAGGACTCAGATAATCCCCAGTAGGGAGAAGGGCCAGACACCACTGACACTGTAACCCGGGAAGCCAGGTCCTGCTGCAGCATGGAGCTGACCCTCACTTCCTTGGTCATCCGTCCTTTAGGCCCCCCAGGAAAGAATTCAGTCAAAGCCCACAGGCCGTGCAGAAGTGCAGGCTACGCCAAATGTGAAGTGGATAAAGTGAGATCTCTTCTGGCGAGAATGCAGCTGGGCCAGGGACCTGCCTCCCACGTGGGACTGTGGGGACATTTTCACATGCATGACAGCTCCCTGTGGTATAGGGAACTAGGGCGATCGTGATGCTCTCAATAGTTTTACGTAGGAGTTGCTTCGGAATGCTGATACCTCCAACACATCTTCCTCATTGCTTTCACACAGCCAGTGCTCCCCCAGGGACTGTAATCACCAGGAAATCCAAATCAGCTCTCAGCCCACACTCAAAGGGGCTCCTGCTCTGCTGTGGGTGGGCCATGCCTCCAGGACTGCCGTGTGCCCCGCTGTGGAAATAGATGGCTTGGGGGCCAGATATTCAAAGGATGTCGTTGTATCCTAGTGTGAGGTGCATGCCTATAATCCCGGCACCCGGGAGGCTGAGACAGGAGGATAGCTTCGAATTCGAGGCCAGTCTGGACTACATAGTGAGATCCTGTCTCAGTGATGTTCTGTGGGATTGCCTTAGGCCTGAGACCCAACACATGGTTATAAATGTATCACATATAGAACTCTTTCTTTACATAATATATCTGGCAAAGCGTGTTATCCTCCTCGTCCCTCAGGCCTGCTAACGTCTGTCTGCCTAACAATCGCACTGATAAATGTCGTTTTAAAAATGTCCATGGAGGTGTCAGCTTGTCACAAAAGTGGGCAGCTCTTTCTGGAGTCCACAAGCAGGCGAGCGGTCGCCAGGGGGAGACAGAGCTTGCAACATTCCGCCTACCTCTCCACTTTGGAGCCACCCAGCACGGAGCTGGGCAAGCAGCCGTCTGCAGAGCTGATGCTTGCTTTGGCCTAATTTCCTCTATGGCAGCTTCGCCTTCGTCCTGTCGTTCAGCCTTCCACCCTTGCACCTCACACCCTTGCCTTGGCTTGTTTCAGCCACTTGGCGGAAATGCGTAATCCCAACAAGGCGCATGTAGCAAGCCAGTCTGGCCAGAGTCTCTATGTCATATTCTAGCAGAGCACACTCTGGTCTGAGCTGAAAGGCATAAATTGTATAGAAAGCCCATGTTCTGCTGTTCCTGACAAAAACACAAAAGCAATGCACGGTAAACCCACAAGGAAAGAATGAGTGTGCTGCCACGAAGAGGGAACTTTGTTCCCTCAAGATTTTAAGTTGGGTCCCTAAATATCAAAATATTCCATATAATAGTATGAATACCATATTCACACCACCAGAAGTTTATTTTTAAAAAACTGATTATATTGTATTTTTTAAAATTTTTTAAAGTCTTATTTATTTATTTATTTATTTAGTACATGGTAGCTATGTATGCAGCTCAGACTCATAGTGATTCTCCTGTCTCAGCCTCTCCAGCACTTGGATTACGGTGTGTACCACCATGCCCAGTTTCAGGGCCAGCATGGCGCACCTGGGGTTCTGAGGCTAGTCACTGTACTGGGGATTGAACTTGGGTCCTTGCACTTGCCAGGCAGGTGCTTAGACTGCTGAGCTATCTCCCAGCCCTACTTTGTATTTAAATATGAAACTTTTTAAGGCTTCTCATTATAGTATTTGCCATGCAATGGGAAAAGGTTTTTTTGTTTTTTTTTTTTTGTTTTTGGGTTTTTTTTTTTTTTTTTATGGATCCAGGGATTGAACTCAGGCCCTTCCACTTGCCAGGCAAGCACTTATTCTACTGAGCTATTTTCCTAGCCCCTAGCAAAATAGTTTTTAAATCATGAGATTATAATAAAATTTGTTTTAAAAATACTTATTTATTTATTTGGTACAGGGTCTCACTATGCAGCTCAGACTTGTAGTAATCCTCCTGTGTCAGCCTTCTCCTTTTGCTTTTGAGCCAGAGATCTGGTGAAAGATGATATTTAAGCTGTTGACATTGAGCCTCTATAAAAGACATTTTAGTGAGTCAGACATCTCTGGTGTCTCTCAGAGAACATGACTGTAAGTAAAGCACTCATTAAGTATTTCTGACTTGATAAATAAGTGACAGATTTGTGATGACCTGATTTCCTCAACCCAGAACACACATGTAAAAAGCAAGCAAACAAACAGCAACAAGAAGACAGTATTTGCCAGACTACCAGGTAGTCCACCTGAGAAGAATGAGATCAAGACCCAAGGAAAGGACAACAGCAGCAAATGACCTATTAGGTTTTTTTTTTTTTTTTTTTTTTTTTCCACTGTTCTCTGCCTATGTGCTTGTCCTGCTCAAGGATTCTTTGGTTAGAAATAACAAAAACCCATTCAATCCTGGCTAAGGGAAAAACTGAAATTATACTGGAAGAATTCAAGGATCTTTCACAGAATTAAGGGCAGGAAGTACCATCAGCCATCTAGAAGACCTAGAAATAGAAATAGCAAAACAAAAACAAATTAAAGTCACCTCAATCCCTCTTCCCTTTTTACACCCTTGCTAGGTGACCTGTCTCCTATCCCTTGACACACTTAGCTCTCTTTCTGAGAAGCTCCATTTATTCCACTATGTCTATGGGAGAAAATGGTTTACCAACGGCCTTACAGGTCCTTTGAATGCAAGACACCGACTATCGTTGAGTACCAAATTCAGTTTCCTTAAACTAAGAATCTGGCCCAGGTTGGGTAAGTGTTAGCCTTGGATGTAAATAAATGTGGGCAAAGCAAAGAGCTTTCGTTCACTCATTCAACAGCTGCTGCCCTGCCCTAGGGTCAGCTCCCCTATAGAAATGAGTCTCTCCACTGTACATGCTCCTGGCTGGCAGACCCAGGGGTGCTCCTGCTCACCCTGCTTGATCTTAATGGATTAGGATTAAAGCACTGAGCAAATGGATTCAATGGTCCCGTCACTGAGCTAGGTGTGGTAATCTGTAATCTCAGCACTCTGGGAGGCTAAGCCAGCTCGACTAATTTAGAGAGACCCTGATTCAACAACAAAAAAATAAAAAGAAGATTGAGGATAGAGCTTGGAGAAAAGACTAGGAATTCAATCTCCAGTACCAAAAAACATTTTTAAAAATATGTCACTAACTGAAGCTCCTGTGTTGAAAAAAGGTTGGCTTGAAGATTCTTTCCTGCAAACAGACTGTGGGAACTCTGCATTACAATAGCCCAGCGGCGTATGAACACATCTGATGACCTTTGGAGACAGGTTTCAAGTTGCCTGTGACTGTACAGCTTCCATGTGTACTTCATTTCAGCAGCGCTTAGACTATGTGATCACATTTTAGAATGTCTGCATTTTTGTCAAAGAAAGAAAACGTCTTGAGTGTGATCAAAGCCAAACTGAACGATGCTTCACCAATGGTGCAGTAGGCGGCTTTGGGCCCAAGATAGTGTACATTTCATTAGCACTGAAGGGACCCTGCGCTGCAGGGCTCTTCCAGCTGATGGTACCAGAAAATCACAGGGAACTCCAAAAACAGCAGCACATAAGAATCCTAAGGAATCATCTCCTAATTTGATAAATATGTACAAATCCAATGACAATGACCCAGATCACTGATCATTTGATGAGCTATAATTTGCATAAATCTCATTGCATTGTTGTTTTATCACACAATAATCCACAGTCTTAGGTGAACTTTTGAGATATGTTGTTAATGTTTACTTTAAAAAAATTATAGTTCTAATGGTGTTTTTAAATAGTACCTCAAGTCCGCATCTTATACAGCAATTAACCACTAAG
>NDGM011188771.1:0-11442 GCA_002564305.1 Octomys mimax
TTTTGCCGAGCTTGTTCCAAGTAGGTGCTTTAGACCACTGAGCCATCTCGCCAGCCCCAGGGTCTATCTATCTATTTATCTACCTATCTATCCATCTTTTTATGGGAATTGAACTCAGGACCTTGCATACATCCCCAGACCTGTCCATTGTAATTGTCACACTTACTTTAAAAAACAAATGCTTGCAGATTCCTTTCTTATTAAAATGTACCAGTCTTAGTTTATAGGAGTAAGTGAGCAGGAGTATCTCATTTGGCATCTCTCTCTTTCAAAGAAAGAATGACAGGTGAGGCATATAGTTCAGGGGCACAAGCACCTGCCTGGCAAGTGGAAAGTCCTGAGTTCGATTACTGGTACAAAAATAAGACAAAACAAAAAACCTTCCCCTCAAAGGAGGAATGATTTATTTATATTAGGAATTAATAGTGAGTTTCTTCTCTTTGTAGCATTCACATAGCAAAGTCTAGTACATATGAAATTTTGCAAGTTTTACTCTTTCAAGTGCCTGCAATTTCTTATCACCCTATTTAAACAGTTTCTCTTTTATAAGTAACAGAGCCCTCTATCTTATAATGAAATTTAAAAATGAGGAATATTTTCCTTAATTCATGAGCTTAAACGTGAATTCTGCAAGACTGTTTGAAAGCATTTCTTTGGTCAAAACCCAAATGTCTGGCTTTCTGTTTTTCTGCCACTGTAGATTACCATATTCGATGCCGACTCTGAGGAACAGCAGGACCTTGACTTAGTAATCTTGACAGCATTGCTGAAGGGTGAGTAGCGGACAGACTTCCCATTCCATGCTGGCATCCCAGGGCTCCTTGCACTTCCCTTGTTGCCTAATGTATTCTGAGTAGAATGTATTATTACTTTTTGTCTTTTTGAGACAGGGTCTTGCGACTTCAGGCCGGCCTTGAGCTCACTTGGTAGCCCAGGCTGGTACCAAACTTGCAATTATTCTCTTGCTTCAGCTTCCCAAGTGTTGGGATTATAGGCATGCACCAACACACCAAGCAGAGTACATGACTGTTCCTTTCTTTTACCCCAGGCACAAACCTATCAGCATCAGAGCAACTAAATCTAGCAATGGCTTGGGACAGGGTGGACATTGCGAAGAAGCATATCCTCATTTGTGGACAACATTGGAAGGTAGAGTGAAAATGAATCTATTTGGAATAAATATCCCCAATAACAAGCGTTGGCTTGTTAGAGAGGGACAGAGAAGGTACTGGGGGTGATGGGCTCCCTTGGGGGAGGGCAGGAGGAGCATTGTCATGGCTGGGCTCCCAGGGGCACCTGACATGTTCCTCTCCTTTTTCTACTGGAAAACAATTTTCCCCATCTTCCCAGCCTACTTGAAGCTAAAAAGGGAAGTTGTAGGAAAGACAGAATGGAGAGATTTGTGATTTATTTTCTGAATGGGTAGATTTTTATTTTGTTACTTCAGACTTAAAAATTGTATCTTTTTTGCAGTAAAATATAATAAGTGCTCCCAGTAGAAGTCAGTGAGGAAAAAGATTACCTAGAGTGCTAATCACTATTAATAATTCATCTAAAGAAATTAAAGTTATAGTTTACTGAAGGTATGTTTGGGTCAGAATAATGAATGAACATTGCAAAACATCAAATGGTATGAGACTCTGGAAAAAATACCTTCCTGCCACAAGGAGCCCACGATTCTTGACATTTTAGGACTGTTTTAACATTTACAGAATTTCTCTATTTCTAGGTAATGTCATGTAGCTGTCTTCTAATTCATCTGTTTATGAAATCTCTGGACTTTGCCGTCCCAGGGGAGGGTGTCTCGGAGCTGCAGTATGTCCAGCTTTCTTTGCCCTGTGCTTAGGTGTCACCCAGGGCTGACCCTCTGTCACCTTGGCCTAGTTAGAACTAGTTTTTCTCCAGAATGTTGAATAATAGTAGTGCTCTGGACAAGTAAATGTATTTTTGTTCTTCAGATCCTTTGTTTCTGAACCCCTCCTACCCCCAAATCTGGGAAATTTTAAGATGTCATCCTTTCTCTGGTGTTTGAAGATGTCACAATGATGGCTGTCATTGAGTCTGAATGACCATCGTTCTGGGCTCATGATCTCAGCTTGACATTCATGTTTCCCTTCACTTATTTTTTCCTTCTTCCCTGGAGTTCTAGATTCTGAGTGTTGAACTATATAGACTGCTTCTCTAATCCTTGTTTTCTATTGTACTCTATATCTTTGGTAGATTTCTTAACTTTTGAGACTCCTGTGAAGCTTTTCTGTTCTAGCAGAATACAGTTAATCTACTAATTCTTTTTCATTTATTTATTTATTTTTAATCTAGTAATTCCTAAGGGCAAATTTGTTCTCTGGTTGTATTGTCCTCCTTCTTTAATTTATTTCCAGCTGGAGAGTATCCTGTTTTATCTCTCCCAAGATATTGACATTTCTTTTGAAGTTTACTTCCTGCATTTTCTGATTCCTCCAGGTCGATGTTTTATGATATGTATGTTTTGATCTTTCTGCTCAAGGGTGTAGGGTAGAAAGCCCCCTAGAGATTCTGCACCTGTATCTGATTTCCTAAGCTTCAACTTTATAATAGGGGATTGGATTGTTGTTTATTGCCAGAATATTTACATCCTTTCTCCTGCATGGGTGATGCTGCCAGATAAGGATTTTCTCATACCTTGATGAAAGGCAAAATCCTTTTTGCTTATATAATGCGGTGGATTGCCAACTGGCAGTCAACTTGTTACACCAGTTGAATTGAGCTAGCATGGTGCTAGCAAGGCCCACCTTGCTGACACATAAGAGGCAGAACTACAGAAGCTGTAGAGAGGCTGATAGGGAAGCTGTTTGGAAGCTGCTGGGGAGCTATTGAAGGCTGCTGATTCTCTTGGGCTATTCTTTTGGGGACCTTTTCATTCTGGCTTTCCTGATGAACCTGGCTGTTCCCACTGAAGGAGGAGCTTGGGACCTCATTGTCACTGAGAATGACTATGAGTCACTTTAGGGGAGCTCTTGTCCTCACCTTGAGCATCACTTCCTAGCTCTAGAGAGGAAGATGGAGCACAGTTCAGTCTCCTAGAGAAGCTTGTTGACTTGGCCTTCCTGATGGGAACTCGGTGTTCCTCCTCATCAAAGAAGCTTAAAAGCTTACTTATTGTTGCTGGGGATGGCTGTGGTACTTTCTGAGGGAGCTCTGGTTCTTACCTTGAGCATTGCCTCCTGGCTCTGGTGCAGATCCCTTAGCCTGCTAACACAGATCCTTTATCCCACTGGCACAGATTTCCTAGCTTCTACCACTTTGGGCCTTCCCAGCACAGATCTGTGAAGCAGGCCTTCATGAAACATTGTCATGTGCTCTAGGCCTCCAGTTGGATTTGTGGAGTGCATTGTTATGGGCTCTGGACTCATGTAGGATATTATTATAGGATCCAGGCCCTCAGCTGGGTTCTTTGGATTTTAATGTGTGAACAGGTTCCCTACACTCTTAGTGTGTTATTCTTCGGGTGATTATAAAATAGTCTTATAAAATGTATCCTGTAGTGTATTGTCCCCCTTGCAAAACTAAGACACCTGGAGATTGTGACTAAGAAGGTTGGGGTCTAGGGTTCAGCATGTACACATTCATTTCTTTTTGGAACTGCTGGCAATCTATGCGCTGGTGTTTTCAGCTCTGGGCATTTTCTGCCTTGCTCCTCAGCTTTCTGGACACTGCAATATCAGCTTTGCTAGTTTCAAGACTTGAGCCATGGCTTTCCACCTTTCAAAACTTTGCCCTCTTTATCCACTCTGTTAGCCTGTGCTCATGGATTTCTTTTACAAAAACTGTCTGCTACCGTATTAGTAGAGTGATGGTAGGAGCACAGGTTTACTCTGCTATTTATACTCAGAAATCAAGTAGAATTTAAATGGAAACATGGTCTTAGCACAGCTGGCAAACAAACACCAGCAGCAACAAGCAAATAAAAACAAAAACTTCAAATTTTTATTAGAATTTTGTTAAGGATACACATTATTTTTGGGCGCTTTGAGGTCTTTAAAATACTCAGCTTTCCCATCCAGTGACATCTTTACTTATGTGCTACACATCTAAGATTATATTTTGTAATTATTCTATCTGTGTAGCTTTGAGTTCCAATACATGCAGCTCCTTAGTCTGTTTTTCTTTTTCTTTTTGAGACAAGGTCTTGCTACACAGTTCAGTCTGGCTTTGAGCTCACTTTGTAGCTCAGGCTGGTCTTGAATTCACAATGATCCATGTGCTAGCATGTTAACTG
Source organism: Octomys mimax (assembly GCA_002564305.1). Lineage (NCBI taxonomy): Eukaryota > Metazoa > Chordata > Mammalia > Rodentia > Octodontidae > Octomys > Octomys mimax. The sequence continues at coordinate 4,259 of NDGM011188771.1, forward strand.
TCTCTATCTGTCTTGTTTGTATCTTCTGAAGCCTGGCATGCTGGAACAAGCAATGTTAGATGCGTTAGTGATGGATCGAGTGGATTTCGTGAAGCTCTTAATTGAGAACGGAGTGCATCTTCATCGCTTCCTTACCATCCCCCGATTGGAAGAGCTGTATAATACAGTGAGTAGGGAACATAACATCGTGCCAGTCACGTCCATGGAGTTTATTTATTTATATATTTTTAAAAGCCATGTGGTTTATTTATTAATTAGCAGATTATTAGGAGGCTTTCAACCAAAGGAGAAATATTCTTATCAACTTACTTGACTAAGAAATAAAGACAAAGATGAGAATGAAAACAAATTGCTTTTTATTGCATTCTATGAAGTATCTTAAGGGCACTACTGAAATGTTGTTCCTGCTGGGCATAGTGGTCTCATCATGCCTATAATCCCGGCACTCTGGAGGCTGAGGCAGGAGGATTGTTGCAAGTTCAAGACCAGGCTGAGTTACAGAGCCTGAACTGTATTAGTGAGACCCTATCTCAAAAAGACAAAAACAAACAAAAAAGCAAAAAACCCAAACCCAATAAATCAATAAAGAATTTAAGACTTAAAAAAAAAAAAAAAAAGCAAAAAAGCAAAACGTTGTTCTGCAGCTTCCTTTTATAAACTCTGTATATAAACTAACTGGCTTTCTTACTATAAATGCTGAAGTATTTACACAATTGAAATATCCTTCCTTGTCCTGAGTATTATTATTTTTTTTAAAGCTATTCAAGTTCTATCTTCTCCATTACTCCTGGTAGTTCACAGTGAGTGGCAGATACCTTGTCATATTATTGGCTAGGATTTTTGTGTAAGCCCTCCAGTCCCTTAGAGACTTTATGAAACATTATACAGTTTCAATAAATAGTTGATGATGAAACACTTGTGTGAGAAGATTTGTAATTGTGTGACAATGTTTGTATATTACTTTAAAAAAATATATATTTAGTACGAGGTCTACAGGGTCTCACTACACAGGTTAGACATGTAGTGATCCTCTTGTTTTCAGCTTCCTAAGAGCCGAGATTACAGGTGCACATCACCGAGCCCGGCCTCAGTCACTGGCTCAGCATGCCCTGGGGGCGGGGCTAGCATGGCATGCTAGGGATTGAACCCTGGTCACTGTGTCTGCCTAAGCAGGTGCTTTAGTCTGCTGAGCTATCTGGCAAGCCTGGCAATGTTTGTATATAATAAAGAATACTTACACATGACTCAAAATTTATTTTTGCTTTTTTAAAAATTTTATTTATTTGGTGTAGGGTCTCACTATGTAGCTCAGACTCCCCAGCGCTGGGATTACAGGCATGTGCCACCATGCCCATGTGTCCAGTGCGGGGCCAGCACAGCATGTTGTGCCGGGGATCAAACGCAGGTACTTAGACCACTGAGCTTTCTCCATGGCCCTAATTCTGCTTTTACCACATAGAGTTAACTATCTTTCTACCTACGTATATACATTTTGCTTTGAAAAACATTTCACCTACCATATTTTCTCTTATGAATCTCCTTAAAATTAACTAGTTTTAAAGCTTCATAACTAAGGATGTGGAACAAAAATTTTCCATATTCTGGGTGACTTATGTATTCTGAAATAAAATGCCCCAAAGCACCTGTTAATTAAAGGGAATTAATTCTTCCTTTTATTTTCATCACAGAAACAAGGGCCAACTAATATGCTCTTGCATCATCTTGTCCAAGACGTGAAACAGGTAACCTAATCACGGAGGTGTGAAAATACTTTGCATATCCTTAGCATTGCAGTGAAGGGGTCACCAAATTTTGCTTCTTAAATGTAGTTTTGAATTTTATAGGGAATCGCCTACGTTTTTATACATGTGAGTCTGACAATTCCATTACAAAATCATACTCTTACTTTTCCCTACTTACTTTATGTTTTTAAAGTGCTGAGCCAGCAAGTAAGTGACATTAGCTAATAAAAACTATGAAGAACAGTTGCAGTCAGGGCTTTAGCGTAGCATCACACTCCCCTACCTGAAGGCTAACCATGCTCGCCGAAGCAGAGAAGTGGGTGGTACTGTTGTCTTCACTTGGAACCAAAATGTAATTTCCATTGTTTTTAGTGTTATTGTTTTGAATATTAGTGACAATTTAGGTAGATTATCTCTTCTTCTGTGAGTCCAACATTTGTTCTAGGGAATCAGGAAGGAGACCTGATAAGATAGCACTCCTGTGCTATCTTATTCATGGAGTTCCCACTGAATTTGAGTTAGATAGTAGTTGAAATTGGAAGGGCTTTTCATATTGTCACTGTGGTTCATATCTACCCAAGGCACCTGTTAAATTTTTTTTCTTGTCTTTCTGGAGGATTATGTTAATTTGCTGAGGGAGCCAGAGGGAACTGTTTGTTTGGCAAATTTAGAGTAAGCAAAAACACCCATGCTGACATGAACTTAGTTTACAATGATTTATGCTATGTCAAAATGGCTTTTCTCTCTTTAAAAATAAAAACAAACAAAGAAAAGATTTCCCTTAAATTATTTCCTCTAACTTTATCATAATGAGTGGAAGGGAATGGGCAAAACCATGCTATATATGTGTGTAAGTAGCAGCAGATAAGACTCAGTTTTGATGTTGCTTGAAAAAAAAAAAACAATTGTGGAAAAGAAAAACTATACATGCACACCCACAGTTTTATTTCTTGTTCATAGCTTTGTGAATATTATTCACAGTCTGTCTGTTTTAGAGACCTTGTTTGGCACTGTGTGTGCCTTAAAGATTTTACTGGGAATGGCAGTTCCGAAGTGAACAGCTATGTAAGGTAGACATGTGACATTTGTTTAAGAGGTCAACACAGTTTTCCTTTAGACTGAGAGCCACGTACCTGGGAGTCTTGCACTTAGCTCTTTGATCAGCCAAGACATCTGTCTTGGTGTAACTTAACCATTTCCTATCAAAGCTCTTTGGCTTGTCTTTGTTTGTTCTCCTTCCTCCTCTGGTTTTGTTTCGGCTAGGTACAGTCCACACAGTGGAAAGGATTGTAGCCATTTCAACAGTGAGGTAGAAAGCTAACCCAGTCCCAATTTTGGATGAAGTACATTCACTGTATACATCATAAATTTACTTCTGTAGCTACCTAATTTCTATTTGAAAAGAATTTTTATAGTAGATTTGAATGTATGTTTTTTAAATGGATGTGTATGTATGTTTGCAGGTATAAAGGGAAAGGGAAATAGAGGCTGAGGAAAAGAAAGAATATATTTGATATCTGTGAAACTAGAACTCGTATGAAGGCTAAGACCTTTTTACTTCTGAACAAGCAGATTGAGTCAATAGCTAGCCATATTAATTGATCAGTTTCCAAAGATGATGAAAAAGTTTATTTCTTGGCAATTAATTTGGTTATGCTCTGACAGCATGGAAAATGAGACAGAAAAAGAGATCTGAAGGCTTTCATTCATTACCTGTTTTTGTTACAGCACACCCTCATTTCTGGCTACAAAATAACACTGATTGACATTGGATTGGTGATAGAATACCTCATTGGTGGAGCCTACCGCAGCAGCTACACTAGGAAAACTTTCAGAATACTGTACAACAACCTTTATAGAAAAAATAAGGTAACATAGTTGAAAAATGCCCTTGGACCTAGGTGTAGTGGCACTTGGAGCTAGGGGTAGTGGCACATGCCTGTAATCCCAGCTACTTGGTAAACTGAGGCAGGAGGATCTTGGCTTTGGGGCTGGCCTGGGTAACTTAGACATTTAGTTAGATACTGTCTTAAAAAAACAGGGCGTGGTGGGTGGGGGGGGGTGGAGGTGGGGAGATAGCTAAATGTGAAGGTCCTGGTTTAAATCTCTAGTACCACTGGAAAAATAAAAAGTGTACTTTAGTGAACCTAAGGGTAATTAGTGAACATAGTTGGATATTCTGCTTATAGGCAGTTACATACTGCTATGTGCAAAGTACAGTGTTGAGTGCTGAATGGAAAGAATATAAAGATGAGGCTCTTAGGAACTCTGAGGAAAAACAGCTTTATGAATAACCACGTTAAGAGTGTAGGACTAGATAGGGTTGCTTATTAGATCAGCAGAGAAAGCACTCCTTGTTTCTTAAAATTATCATTACATAACAGGAGCTGAGGGAGCCTAATTATTATTGGAAGATGAGATCAGTGTTAGCAAGGGAAGCCTGGGGCATTTAGTTGAAAGAAGAGCAGGAGCAGGGATGATACAGCTTGCAAAGTCTGGGATGTTTTTTGCAATGACAAGGAGGTCATGAAGGAAGAGACTGGAGGGGAGTCTTGGGTGAGATCACACCAAAAGCATAGACTATGCAACTGTTATTTTAGCATCATTTCTTTTTGGTGATACTGGAAATTGAACTCAGGACCTTGTGCTTGCCAGGCACTGTGCTGCTGAGCTATATCCCCAGCCCTCAACCATTATTTTTAAAGAAGCAGAAATGAATGGCTACTTGGCTTTAGGAAATGAAAGATGCTTCATTTAAAGGAAATATCCCTTTCTATGAGTGCTCTCCTGTGGCAATAAGAGGACCGTGGTCTTGGGCAGCCCAGGATGGAGCCTGCTACAGAAGTTCCCCTCAGGTGCTCTCTAGTGAGGGGTCAGCAGGATGAAATTAGCCATTTCTCCAATTACATTGCAGTGACATAGGAGAGAGTGTATTGTGTTTCATAGCAGACTGCTACTCATTTGGAAGGGTTCCAAGTGCATGATTGGAAGTCCAAGGGATCTGAGATTGAATCTTAGTTTGTTTCCATAGGCATATGTATCCCCCAGCTTTACCTCACTGTGGCTAACGACTTGACACTAGCAGACTTAAAGGAGGAGAGATTTAGTCTTGCTCCTGGTTTCAGAGATTCAGTCCATGGTTAGCTGGTTCTATAGCCGTGAGTCTCAGATGGAGCAGAGTTGTAGAGCAGGCAGCACGATGGGCAGAGCTGCTCTTCTCCTGGCAGTCGGGAGGCAGCAAGTGAGGGACAGATTTGGAGAGCACGGGCTGGGGGACCAGTTCAGTTCCTAGTGTCACATCCCCACGGTCTCCATCCTTCAGCTAGGCTTCATCTCCATTTCTATCACTTCCCAATCATACTACTGTTCAATCATGAGCTGGTCAGTGGATCACTCCACTGATGAAGACAGGGCTGAAATAATCCATTCACTTCCCCAGAGCCCATGAGCAACCAAGTCTTCTACATAATGAGGCTTTCTGAGGGAAATCTTGGATCCTAACCATAACAGTGTGTAATCTTGAGCGTCAGCTGCCACCTTTCTGTGTGTCAGCTTCCTCACCAAAAGTGTGGGAATATTGATATGTCTTTCATGAACTTGTCAGAGGATTAATTATATAATACTTGAAAAAATCCATTTCTGATACATACATAGTGGGTACTGAGTAACTGTTAGTGATGGTAGCTCCATGCCATAAGGATAACTACTAATTCTTTACCTCAATAATAATGATAATGATTTGGGTCTGGGGTTATTATTTCCATGTCCAACTTTTATCCATAAAACATAAACTGAGTATATATGAAGCAATCCCAAATTTGTAGCTCACATCTTCTAAATTTATGCCAGTCCTTTCAAGGATGTTTCTTTGCATTCTTGTTTCTCATCAAGGAAAACTTCATGCTGATAGCAGTGACGTATGCTGATATTGGGCCTAAGCACTGGCACTGCAGTGGAGATATTGTATAACACCTGGAGAAATTCCATGGCTTTCTAACTTCATTTTAACTTGGGAGCCATTCGTGAATGGGAACTTTCTCTTATCAGAACCATAAATCTTGGTTACCTGTTTTGCACTCCTACTAAAGATAGAGCAGCCATTGATTGTGATGGGGTTTCCACCAGTGGAATGTATTGGAAGCAAAAGAGCATGTTCTGTAAGACATTAGGAAATAACAGTGTGCGTAGGGGATCATGGGAAATTCTTGTCAGGCAAAGAATTAGTTTCCAGGGCATTTAATTGCTGATCCTGGATGAGAGACAGAACCACCGGATACTTAATAAGAAATAACATATTTTCCTTCCCTCACTGTCTATTCTTTTTCTCTTGTTTTCTTTAAAAAATTGAATAACAACATGTGCAGAGCGTGACCAGCTTACCTCACCGTTTCTCCCATGGCTCCCTTCCCCGAAAGCGCTCCTCAGAAAGTAGAAGAGAGTCTGCAGAAAGCACCCCGCATTCCCAGTTCTGCAGAACGGCCCAGCCCTACAAACTCAAGGTACCATGTCCTTGCTTCTCGAGTTGGAAATAACAATGTGTTTTGCACTAAGACTTTATTTATGGCTGGAGGAAGAGAGGTACAAATAGAGGAAACATTTACAAGTGCCAAAAACAGTGGGCACGAATTAAGAGCATAGCACAGCTGTCGCCTCCAACTACGCACAAAGGCCCAGGACACAGTGCTGGCTGAGGGTGATTGTCTTGCACTTCGGTTTCTCTTCCTCATTCCTCCCTCTGCCCCTGTCCAGACAGTGACTCAGGCAAGCAGTCTACACAATGGTATTAAATGTTTGTAATCATTAGCCTCACGCCACACCCTTCTCTTCCTTACCCCGAGTCCAGTTAGGTGTGAAGGTACTTCTCCCTCCTCTGTTCTTTCAAACTGCCCTTTTGGAACTTCTTTTTTCCTTCTGAGGCTTTTCTGAAAAATATTTTAGCCTAATGTTATAGTATAGCGATGATAACGTGTGTGTGTGTGTGTGTGTGTGTGTGTAACTTTCATGTATGTGCACAACATAAATATTTTTCTTCCTCCCCATTTCCTTAATCACACTTTCTTCTGGGCATAAATGTTTTTGCCTGAAAGTTTACATTTAGCAAATAGCTACCGTAGGCTGAGAAAGATTTGCTGTCTATGGTTCATGGGATGAAAAGCGATCTGGTCATCCTGGGCCATCATTAATGAACAGATTCCCTTTATTTATGGAAACTGAGAAAAGCTTACAATTGTTTTGCTATGATCCCTCCAATTACAAAGAGTAATTATGGAATGCTTATTTTCCTTCAGGCCTTATATTCAGTGCTTGGTTAAATTTGGGAGGCAGGTAGATAGGGACAGATATGATGACTGAACAATGGTCCCCCTTTCACCATGCTAGTGGCCAAGGGTCACTAGCCTTCAGGCAACCTGTCCCAGGACAGGCGCAGTGTGCAGGCCACAA
>NDGM011188776.1:536-27554 GCA_002564305.1 Octomys mimax
TGGCCGAACCAGGGATTGAACTCAGACCCTTACACTTGCCACAGAAGTGCTTATTCCACTGAGCCATCTTCCCTGCCTGTTGAGGTTTGTATTTTGATATTTTTTATCTCTATCACCTGCTAGAATGCTTCATATGTGTTTACTGTACATGATATTTTGACTTATAAAAAATATAAGTGAAATTAGCAATAGTTCTATAAATCATTGTAGTCTTAAACACCTTCTTGAATGCCAACCATATTCTTTTTTTTTTTTTTTTTTTTAATGTATTTAGTACAGTGCCTACAGGATCTCCCTACACAGATCGGACTCATAGTGATCCTCCTATTTTTCAGCCTCCCTAATGCTGGGATTACAGGTGCGCACCACTAGCCTAGTCTCATTTGCCTTCTCAGCGCCCCAGGGGCAGGGCCGGGAGGGGCCTGGGGGGCGGGCCATGAGCGCAGGCTGGGGATCAAATCCTGGTTCCTGCACCTGCCTAAGCAAGCGCTTTAGTCCACTGAACTATCTGGCCAGCCCTTTAGCTACCAAATTCTTTTGAAGCCTTAATCTTCCAAAGGAGCAGTCCATTTCAAGACAGCAAATATAGTGAACAGATGCAATAAACATAATCCCTATCGGTCTCAAATGGGTTGTCTTTTGTGTTGAATTTACCATTAAAGAAACTATACGTTTTGAAATCAGTATTTCTCCATCTAAGAATCATATAACTGAGAGGACTAGTGCGCCTGTTTAGGGAAAGCGCAGAGGCCCGGATTCGACCCCCTCCCCCCGTGAGTGTGCCTTACCAGCCCTGCTCCTGGGGCGTGCTGAGATGGCGACTGAGACGGCGTGGTGGTGCACACCTGTAATCCCAGCACTTGGGAGGCTGAAAACAGGAGAATCACTACGGGTCCAAGCTACATAGTGAGACCCTGTAGACCCTGTCCTAAATACAGAAAGAAAAAAAGAAAAGAAAAAAAAAAAAGAAAAGAATCACATAAAAGGCATCCAAAGATAGCTTGCCATGCCGTGAGGAGCTTTCACTCTGTCCCTTTATGTTGAATCCTAAGACACGCGGCTAAGCACTGTGATTAACTTCTGCTCTTTCCCCAGCCCTGTTTCTCTTCTCTGAAAGGAACCTTTCAGCGCAAGGTCCTCTGTAAATAAAGAGATTTGGAGTGGAGAATCGCTCCCGCATCCAGGCGCAGCCAGGGCTCCTGATGATAACGGAGCGATGCGGGCTGTATGGAGAGCGGCCTGCAGCCGTGACCGCAGCCAGTAGGGTATTTTGGAGCACAATCGCTTTGCACAGTTTCTCCCTGCAGCGTTGGTCTCCCTGCGTCGTGAGTCTCAGGGTTCTTGTCACCTGATGAAGAATGGGAGGACACAGGAAATACAGTGGGCTTCCCCCAGGCCACCAGACAAAAGGAATCTCCATTGACTGTTAAATACACAGATGAATGGCCTTCTCCTTTGGAAATTCAGATTTCTGATCTAACAGGTTGCACACCTTGACTCTGGATTCCATCTGGGAGAATAAAACGAAGTTTCTCGCCCCTGGGGGTACACAGAACTTCCAGGGGAGGGTTGCAATCCTACTGATACCCCACCCTATGCTTCTTGCATGGAGTGCACTTGAAAGCTCTTAGCCGCTCATTACCAGGAAGCGGCTGCCCAACTGTGAGGTGCATGTGAATCACCTGGGAAAAAGGGTTTAAATGATTAAGCGTACTGTGACTCAGCAGCTCTGGGGCACGGCCTGAAAGTCAGCATTTTTAACAAATTGCACTTGTAAGTGGCCAAGAACTCTTACAACAGGCATTGGGAATGGAGCCAAGATATGGCTCGTGCTTGCTCATTCAGGCATGCACACTCACACACACACACACACACTGTCACACACACACACACACTCACATGCACATGACTTATATGTATTTTGGTTCCAGCGATACATAAGATGGCAGCATGGAAGAGAAGTTTAGGAGCAGATTTGCCAAGCACCGTAGATGGGAAATCTGTTCAGTAATAAATGCAGTGTGCAGTAGCGCCTGGCCCAGGGCCCAGAACCCGAGCTATCAGGAATTGCTACTGCGGATGAAGGGCAAGCTGAGAGAGTGGTTATCCCATTGGTCTAGAAGAAGTTTTGCTCAAGCTTGCCCTTGAACAGCCACATTCAATTCCTGCCCCACCCCCTTCCATGTCATCATAGATTCAGACTTCACTGCTTTGTTCCACTCTCCAGGCTGCAAGGATGGGCGGGCCTTTAGCGGCTGAACTCATTCCACTCATTCCTCCAGAACCCAAGAGGGACTTTTTTCCCCAGTGATCACAGCAGTACGCACAGAACAATATTTGTGTGATTGACACATTCCTTTAGGTCTTGGTCACAAATTATGGGCTCCCGAGGACCTGTGTCCCTCATTTCACGAGTGGTATTCTCGCCACACTTAACGCACTTACACATTTATCCACGAAGGTGGAACTCAGCAAGCTGATCAGCAGCATGGAAGGTGAAAGCAAGCGATTTGAAAATAACAAATGAATAAATTTCACCTGCACAAAAATGGAATGGCACATAAGCACACTGCCTTATTTATTTCAACAGGCTTATTTTGCTCTGAAATATGATTGAGAAATAGAAGTCAAGATCAGTTTGTACAGAAAATTCATATAGAGCCCTGTACTTCTAAGAACAAATATGAGTTTCCATTACTGAAGTAAATGTAGAAAGATTTTGGCTGGGGATATAGTTCCGCGGCTTAAGTACCTGCCTCGTAAGTGCAAGGTCCCAAATTCGATCTGCAGTACTTAAAAAAAAAAAAAAAGACCCCAGTTCTATGGAAAACAGAAAAGGAAAGAAAGATGGATTAGATCAGGGCCAGTGAGATAGCTCAGTGGACTAATCACCTGCTTTGGCAAGTGCAGGGACAGGAGTTCGATCCCCCATCCCACATGCCATGCCAGCCCCACAACCAGGGCATGATGAGCCAGTGACCAAGTCTGGGTGTGGTGGTGCACACCTATAATCCCAACACTGGGGAGGCTGAAAACAGGAGGATCAGTATAAGTCCGAGCTTTGTAATGAGACCCTATACCAAATACATAAAAGAAAATAAATAAATAAAAGAACAATTAGGTCCTCTTCCTAGTGTATTCAAAACTCACCAGACTCTAGAAAATAAGAAATAAATAAGAATTATATTAAAATCAGTTAAGAAATTTTTAAATATAAGAATTACAAGATTTAATCCAAGCAAATAGATAAACCCATCATTCCTTTAAACTTCAGGAAGATTCATAGCTTGAATGTAAAGAGGATCAGAAAGCAGGGTCAGATGCAGGTACTTACTGGAAGAATGTTAAATAAAATGAATGGGTAAGTAGACAGCTTTCTCCCAACAGCGATATGGAATAAGAACGTGGATTTCTGAAATAGAAGGCATGCCAACATGCTGAATACTACATGGAATGGTTCTCATATTCTGGTGTAATAAAAAGTATCCTCACCATAAGGAGGGATGGCTCAGTCCAGGCCTGGCCCAGCGGGGCTCAGGAAAATCATTTAATCTTCCTGGTCTCAGTTTCCTCCTTTACCAAATAAGATCATAAACACTGGATGACAGCTGCAAGCTTTTCCAGTTCTAAAATCCTAGGAACTTTGCAAGTCAAAGTAAACTAGAACATGGCTAAAGAACCAAAGGTTTGTTAATTTCCAGGCAATGGACTCAGTTCAGCTTTGAAATTTCAGTTCAGTACAAAAATGTTGACATTAGAAGGAAATGAAATTGTTTTGTATTTGTATTTTCTAAATTTGTTAATTTAAAAGTGTTTAATTCTTTATCGTGTGCTGGCGATCACACCGACAGCCTTGTGGGGCAAATGTTCCACCGCTGAGCTACATGCCGAGTCTTCTTGTATTGTTGGAGGTTTCCAAAGATGATTTGAAGTTCTCTCCCCAACAACTCTTCTAAGGAGGCATTGACACAGGTCTCTGAAGGATGCTTTTGATGTTTGCCTGCTTTGGCTTCAGGTGGCAAGCAGGTCTCCTCGGGTGGTCTGGCTCGAGCCCATTGGCAAGGACTTTACAAAGCTTTAGTAAAAGCTTCAGAAACGCTGTAAGCCACTGAGCGCACTGAGATCGGTGAGGTAGGCACTGAGACAGGGCCCATGGCACCACCGTCAATGTTTGCCAAGCGTGTGAAATTCACTTAAGTACTATCCATAGAGCTGTAAATGATTTCTGCAATGAAGATAAAGGAAAACTACAATTATGCACACACTCAGAGACAGAGAGATAAGGAAAAGGAGGCAGATATTAAAATAATTCTTTGGAAAACTAATAATCCTTAAGGAAATTTTATTGATTCTTAAAAATACAATAGGTTTTTAAAAAGTGCAACAGTCAGATTTTACAATAAAGTCATGCAAAAGCAGCACATCACTCTTCAGTAAGCTAGATAAAGTAGCACCAAGAAGATAAGTTCCTTGGTTTACCTGCCTCTTCTCCTAAACCCTTATATTTATTTTGTAGGGCAATTCCATTGAATGCTAGGATGATGGCATCTGCACGGTGCTGCACGCTGCTGCACACTGAAACGATAAGCCCTGCTGGCGTCCTCTGCGAGGAGGCATTCCCACGAAGGGCCCTTCCAGTGAGGAGCCTTCCATGTTGTGTTCACAAACACCAGAGGATGCAAGCTACCACAGCTCCTGAGATTAGAAGAAAAGGAAATAAACAATAGGGTAAAGTTAAATGAATCTCTGTAGGGAAAGTCTATGGGATTCCCCCAAGATGAGAATGTCCCAAAGGTCTTCTTTTCCATGAGCTCCAAACTATAAAAGCTATTTATGAATCAAAAGTGAAAAATTTGTCCCAGATGTGTCCTGAGACTTCATACTCTGATATGTGGAGGCTTCAAGCCTAGGATGGAAACTCAATCCACAAGAGCTAATCTAGAACTAGAATATTCTCTGATGGTGGCCAGATATAGTATATAGTAAATCTCTTACTTTTTTGTTTCAAATCAGTGTCAATTTTCAGATAGAAAAGGCTTAGAAATTTTCACATTTTTGTTTGCTTCTTTTTTGAGACATGGTCTCCCTTCCTACCTCAGTCTGGTCTTAAACTCACTGTGCAGCCCCAGGCTGGCCTTGAACTCACAGCAACCTTCCTGCCTCAGCCACCTGAATGCTAGGATTACAGGCATTCACCACCAAGCCAGGCCTTAAATTTTGACTTCACACTGAGGTCTCTGATTTGCACAACAGCTCTGCTGTGGATCAGAGATAACCCACAATTCTTTGCAGTACTTCCTATCAAGAGATGGATTCTGCCAACCTGGAATCAAGACTGCTTGATAAAATGCAGTAGACATGACACTGATGGATCACCCCAGGGTTCTTTAAAGGTCCTCCTTCAGGCTTCTAGAACCCAGAGCACCCGCCCTTTGAAGACACAAAAACCTCCTGAGAGGAAGCTGCCATCTGTGCCTTCTCAGCTGGCCTGGCTGAACGTAGCTATGAAGGGGTCTGGGAGCGTCCAGGATGACAGCTACTTCATCCCTGACGTTATGTGAGTGTACAGTTAAGACTTTAGCCACAAAGTTTAGGGGCATTTGCTGCACAGCAGCACATAACTGACATAAACTGTGTGGGAAGGATGTGCCTCATTTCCTCTCAAATACTTCTATTTTCTTTAGGTGCTGGGAATCTAACCTGGGACCTTGTGCTTGCTACCGAGCTATATCCTTAGCTTCCTTCCAAATACTTTTCACTGAGACCATTTTATCTAGAAATGTAATGAAAAGTTGAACAAAGTGACATTGATTAGCATCCAAATACTGGGACCATCAGCCACCAGAACTATTCTTTTTTTTTTTTTTCCTTCTCTTAATGGCTTGAGACTTCCCACATCCAGTACGCACCCTAACAGGCCCACGTGAAATCAAAATATGTTTCCAGAAAGAAAAGGTTGTGGAGAGAGACAAGTGAACTGCATTATTTGTGAGCAGGGTTAGGTTTCAGAGAAGAGGACTTCTGGGCTGGGTGTGTAGTAGCATAGTTTGATTTCTAATAAAAAATAAAAAGTCCACACAGTAACAGTGGGGAACTTCTAGCCTAGGCAAGGCTGGAAAGTCACCCAGGAGGCTTGGCAGGGAACTTCTGATAAGGCAGAGCAGCACCATGCTGTCTGGGAGAACTTGTCCCAAAGGAAGGGACCAGAGAACTGGGGAACAGGAGCAAATGGACACCCAGGAAGGCCAACTCTCATTTCTTTGCTGGCTATGCTACGTGGACTGCTAGGGAACATGAGAAATGACATGTCATTTTTCTCCCAGGAGAAGAATCTACCCGGAGGGAAGTGACAGTGGTCAAATCATTAACCTACACAGACCCCCACATCCGTATCAGCCATTAACAACACTCCTGCCCAGCCAATTAAGTGGACACAGACACCGGAGTGAGTTGCAGGAGGAGGAGGATCCCTGATGGCCCTTGCACACTGCTGCCTCCCAAGCCAGCAGGCAGCCAACTGCAACCATTGACCTCCACCAGACAGGACAGCATAGCTTAGCCTCTACCTCACAGGGCCAACTGAAGCCAAGGAAGCCCTCCTTAGTCACACTGAGGTGCACCAGGAGCGCTTGCATGCTGCGCATCCAGACACAGCTTAGCTCCTGCCACCCCTACCCCCCACTGTCCTCTCTCCCCTTCCTCCAACGCACTATACACTCCTTACCCCAAAGCACCTGCTGCATGGAAGCTTGCATGGTTGATGGGTCTACCTTGCTTGCGAAAGTCGTTCTCCTGAGGACACAGCTCTAGTCTCTAGTCTTGTGTTCTCAGGGTCCAGCACAGAGCTTGCCCCACTTTGCTGGCGAATGTTGAAATACAAGCAGTTGCTTGGCCGAAATGCATCAGGAATAACAAAGGTGAGCCAAGAGAGGTAAGTGTAGAGTGGAAACGAGATTTGTTTTTAAATATAATTACTTGGACGAGGTGTCCCCTGAAGCTTCTGTTGAGCATGCCCTGGTGTGCTACTTTATGTCTATCATTTACTGTGATACTGCTTTTTATCAGAACATCAGTATGACCCATAAAGTCACACTTTCAACATTCTTGCCTTAAAGGCTGTGCATAAAACTGCCTCAATGTCTAGCCTGGAGTTCTGCATAAAAGACACCATCAGCAAATATTTCTAGGATGAGTACATGGCTAACTGCTCTTAGCAGCCACCCCTTAGTCCTTTCCAGTAAGGTACCTACAGATTTCCCGGGGAAAAAAGAGTGCCATCAAGACGTCCCACAAATTACTCCATGCTTTCATTTCCTTCCTCTGCTCTTTCCTGACTGCATTTGCTCATTGCCTGTGTTTCTCCTGGTTTCCAATTGCCTGGCGAGATGCTGAACGTGAATGGCGCTTTGCTATTTACCTTCTGATTCCACTTGTTTGCTCTGGCGTAACTAATCTCCCAGCTCTGAGGCTTGTCCTGTGCCTGCTTCCCAACTTCCCCATGCCCGAGTCCTCCTCTTCACCCAACAAGGCAGGAGCGCATGATGAGGAGACACTGATAATAGGTTCCAGCCCAAGTGCAAACTGCCAAACTATCACGACCCTGATTCAACATGGTGGAATCCCCAAAACAACAGCTAATCTTCCCAATGACCACTTGCTTCTCCTTCATCACTGAGCCTGCCCCTCACACTCCACCTCCAGCAAAAGTCCATAGTCTCAGCCCTACCTATCTCCCTGCCCCTTGGCCCTCTCCACATTTTCAGAGTTAATAAAGCCCAACCCCCCACCCCGTTTATTTCTGCTTTCCTGCTGCTCTGCTGCTGCCGCCACCACCACCAATAAAACCTAATAACTAGCTTGAAGTCAAGACCCAGCTCTGACACTTCTGTAGTACTTATGAACTCACAAGAACTCTTGAAACATGCGTTTATGAAATGACTGTTTTAAACACTGGGGACAGGGAAGAAGAAAGCAACAGACGACGCTGAGGCATAGAGCAGGTGGAGCAGGATGCCATTTCTACTGCCAGGCCCAAAAACAAGGGGCATGAATGATGGCTTTGCAAACAGCTTGAGAGCTAGAGCCTCAGAAGGACCACTGCTTGGCAGACCTGTGTTGGCCCAGGGACGCAGCCACTTCCAGAATGATGGGAAGCAGAGAGGGGTAGCGTTCCTCTTTCCCCCACACTGAGTGTCTGCAGGAACCCCCTCTGGAAGCCAGAGGAAGGCCTCTCAGGTGACTTAGTCTTTGAAGTCACCATCCTGAGGGAGGTGACAAGAGAGGCAGAGAGAATGTATCTTGGGTGTTAGTCAAATATCCATAATCCATTCTGCATGAGTCTAAGGGACCTTTCCTTTCTAACATCTGTTTTCTCATCTATAAATAATGTGTTTAGAGACAATACATACAAATGTGAACACAAAAGCTGTTCATTAATATTATCTCCATCTAACACTGCACTGTAGCACTTCGACATCAAATTCCTCGACCAAAAGCTAGGACCCCAGCCAGCCCAGCCTCCCTGTTGGCCTTCTGAAGAGCTTTCCGGGACAAAAGAGATATGGACATCAATCCTAATTTTTAAAAAAACATGATGAGAAAAAATGAAAAGTGAGTTTCTGACTTTATATTCTAAAAAGTAAGGAGTAACACGAGCAGAATGAAAATCCTTTACTTAAGAAAGCCCCCATTCCTCCCTCGTCTATGATTCTTAACAACAAACCAGAGGAGAGGCATTTACAGGAGATATAAGAGTCCTTTTCCCCACTTTCTCAAGAGGTCTGTCCAGATTCCAGGCCCTAAAATTTCTTCCTCCTTGGTATCCAGAAGTCTACAGATAGAGAGAGATTAAGCTACTCCTGGATTTGTCCTCTTGTGACAAAGTCATCTAGGATTCTTGTAATGGGATTAGGCATTTCCAGAAAATCAACACTTTTATAAGCAGATTTCTAAATTGGGGCCTGTCCAATTAAACACAACTCTGTAAGTGAAAGTTGCGATGCCACAACACCTAGAAATAGCACTGACATTTGCAATTGCAAGTCTGTCTTTCTTTTTGGGAGATATTGTCAGTATTTCTGGAGCTAACCCAGACTTTGGAAATTTGACTTAGTTGAATTTTTTCATTGTTCAGATGGAGAAACCTGAGAACCAATAAGAATGCAGAAAAGGGGGCTCCTTGTGGTCCCCAGGCCCCTCATCTAGTTCCTTTATACTGCGAAACACAGCCCCTTTGCATTAAAGCTCTGGAACCAAGCACAACTCTGAGGAATTAAATTCTTTATAGTGAATATTATTGAATATTCACTTCTTAACTGAGGCCAGCAATCAACTGATCTGTGAAATATTTTAAAACATCAGCATACCAGAGAGTCCACAGTTTTATAAACGTCCCAGAACTTCATCTGGGAGAAAGAACATTCTTTGTTGTTGACAGAAAGTACTCCATCATGGGCCTTAATTTCCTTAATGCGATGTAACCATTTAATCACTTTTTAAATTGCTATAATCATTCCACATCCTTCTGTTCTCTTGAAGCAGTCCTTGTCCTTCAGCTGTTCATTTCAGTGGCTTTTCACATCTGTCTGCTCTGTGTGTTGGAGATGACTAGCTGCACCCGCCACACAGACCGGGCCAGCGGCACCTTGTCTCACTTCCTCCCTCAGATGCTTCCAGACCCCAGCTACCGGAGCCGAGAGTTTTCAGAATCTGCATATTAGCTCGGTGCTATAATGACTGATGTCAGCCCTGGCTTTGCCAAACTTCTCTCATCACCACTAGTCGAGCCCATTCCTAACTGTGGGGCTCACACTGCTGCGCAGGAGCACAGCCCTCCCCCACCCACTAGCTGTACGGACACAACCACACCACAGTCATTCTCCTTCCTTAAAGGACTCTGGCTGCAGTGGGTAAGAACTTGTGACTGTTGTCACTGCCTGTCTGGGGAGATGGTAGGAAAAGAAGAGATAGTGCAGTAACCAGAGTGGATAAAATGCTCTCCTTTCCCAAACGATTCTCCGGAGTCTCTCAAACACTTACTTGCTTATCCCAATTCCCTGGGACATTTGTTTAGGAAAGCGAGGAGAAACTGTCCACCTCTACTCTGAGCCCATGGCTTTAACTTGCTTACATTTGAGCCCTAAAGCGCACTGCCAGCTACGGGCTTCTGTGAGCATTGTTTTCTTTATTGGTGTGTGAGGGGGAGGTCCTATGTTGCACAAAATAGGCCATAAGAGGACTTCTGCATGTTTCTAGGGCAGTCGAGGGAACGTAAGACTCAGCCAGACGAATAAACACACATTTAATAGTACAGGAACACGGGTCAGAAAAAAATTATTCTAAAGCAGTGTGAAGAAAGAAAGAATCCTCTCCTCATTGGTTTAATGCGTCCCTTATGTTTCCTCTGAACACCGCCTATTCCTTGACAAGCTTTCCCTGCCCACTATGTAGCACTTCTTTGCTAGCGTGGCTCAAGAACTGAAGCCTCTCGCGGGGTGTGTTTATTTATTTACACTGTCATTCCTATTCTCTTCCAAAGTAACATATGTCTGCAGAGCACACATAAGAACTGTCTCTTTTCATGTTTATTTCCCCAAAGCTATTCACCAAATTGCTTTTTTACGTCCCTTTTGCAGTCTCACCCCATTCAGCTCAAGTAAACCAGATTAAAAAGAAGTCTCTGGAGTCATTGTCAAAGGAAGCCTCCCAGAGCCCTTAAATCCCCCACATTTTATGGTGCGGATATTCAGGACCTGAGATACCAAGCAAGAAGGAAAGCCAAGCTGATGCAGACAGGCACAAAAACACAGAGCATTTTCTTCTTGAGATAATCGTGATTGGAATTGGCCAGTTATCTGTGACTTTCCTGGATCAAAGTGATAAACTCAAGTTACTTGCAGCTAGACATTGTGCAACAACAGATGTGGGCACTCTGTGTGTGTGTGTGTGTGTGTGTGTGTGTGTGCATTCTATTGTGCACAATGGGGTGTTTAGGAGACAGTGCTCCCAGAGAAAGAAGCAGGGTACAAGTGGGAATTCTTACAAGTAAGCCAAAACATCCGAGGCAAAGGGGATAGACAACCTTTGCTTCTCTTCTAATTGATAGGCTTTCTGCCTTTCTTGTGCTATCAGGGATAAAGAAAATTCTGCCTCCTTTAAAAATTCCAACACAATTATAGAAAATAATAAATGATGTTTAACTGGATAATCAGCCTCGAAAGTCCAGCCTCTCAGATTCTAGTTTTTAGCACCTTGCAAAGAATGCATGGTTTGAATTGCCCTTTTTTCACATGCAGGCCGTCTCATTGCTCAATCCTGCTTGGGGGTGTACACCATGGAAGGACTCCAGGGACACCAAAGGATCACGAAGGGCGGTATAAGGTGATACCCTGTGCTTCTTGTCTAACTTGCTGTCATAAATGAAGACCATCCTGCAAATCTTAGTTGTTTTCTACAAGGTTTGGGCAATCTCCATCCCTTAAATTAGCTGAGCATGAAAATTAGCGAGGTGTCTGCCAGAGTCAGGGACCTTTTCAAAGTGGCCTCCCACAAATTCAGTGTTGTTAACCTGCAGGGAGGCAAAGTGTACCCTACCCCTTCAAATAGTCTGTTGAACACAAACTCCTACGGCAGGTTTATATTTCAAACGCTTTGGGAGCTTGTGACCTTCCACTACACACTCCTGCAGAACTACTGAGGGCTCATCAGCTACGACTACCGGAGAAGGAAACTCACCCTGTCAACCCTAGCCGGTTGTGCACCGCCGGCCAGCGGGGAAGGGGGATGGCCGTCCTTGGTGCTGCGACCCCAGTGAGGGCCAGGGACCCTTGCTCTCCGCCACCGTGGGCCCCCACTTGTGCTAGGAATGAGAGTCTTGGAACTTCTCCCTCAAGACAGAGGGAAGGTTTGCACACATGAGAACCTAGAATGTACAACAGATTGTCCAAGGAATATTGGGGGACAGAAGGAACCAGAAAAAGCTCCAGTTGGCGACCGACGAGCTGGCTCTTGATCTGCCTCCGCCAGAGCCACAGCACAAAGCGCTTCCTATTGGATCGGGAGGATCACCCACGCCTCCCCGCGGGTCTTCGCCCTCCGAGCAGGAGCAGGTAACACCAGGCCAAGCTGCCCCCCGCGCACTGATTCCCACCCGACCCCTCGCCCAACTGCGACTGTTTCTGCTGAGAGAGAGGCGAAGAGACTTAAAAACAGCAGGAGAGGCCGGGATCCGTGCAGGGCTCTGCAACCACAATCCTTCCAGCACTTCGCAGACGGCGCCGGCTGCAGTGGGGGCACAGAGCCCCTGAAAGTTGGGTTCGCCTGGGCCGAGGCTGCTACCCCAGGCTGACTGGGGGGCCCCACCCTCTACATCTCGAACCCCGCGGCACAGCCTCACGCCACCTCTCCGGTCACGGAACCCTCCGAGGGCTCCCTAGCCGCGGGACCGCCCTCGCAGTCCACTCCCGGGTGCAGTCTCTCGCGGGCTCTGCGGCGCCGGGAGTTGCCGCGCCGAAGACCCGGGCCCCTCAGGCGCCTGTCCTCGAGGCTCCACCGCGGCGCAGCGCTGTACTTTTCCAGCTCCTTCTCCCCTCCTGAAATTGAAAGTTATTGAGGTCGCCCGGGGTTGCCGCTCGCTGCTTCCTTCCCCGCCCCCAGCTCCCCGCCCCCCGCGGCCGCCCTCCCCTCCCCCCTCCCCTATGGGGTGCTCCCCGCCGCCCGCCCTGCACTGCCGCGGTACTGCTCGCCTAGCCGGCCGCAGCTCGGGTCTCTCCGCCGCCCCGGCCATGGCCGCGCTGCCCCCGGCGCCCGCGCCCCTGCGCCCCGGGGGCCGCCGCTGAGACTCGGGGCCGCGGCCGCCTGCCCGCCCGAGATGCTCCCCGAGGCCGCCGCTGCTCCTGCGGGGTGACGGCTTCCCCGTCGCCCGCGCGCGTCCGGCCCCTCCGTCCAGTCTCGGACGCCCAGAGCCGTCAGCAGCCACAAGCGGAGGCCGAGAGGGGAAACCTTCCTGGGTTACTATGCGCTTGCGACTGATCCCTTGGTTTTTCATCATCCTGAACTTCATGGAGCACAGCGGCAGCCAGCACGCCGCCCGCGGAAGGCGGCAGCGCAGAAGTAAGTGGGGCTGCGCCGGGCGCGTGCTCCCGCCCCGTCCACCTGTCGGGTAGCCTGCGCCCCACGCCCACTGGAAGAGCCGGCGCTAGCGCGCGGGGTGTCGGCGGCGCCCCGCTGCCCCGCACCCTGCCGGGACTGGACTCGGGGGCGCTGGGGTGCCTCGCTTCTCCGCGTCACTTCTGCTTCTGGGAAAGTCCGATCCTCTGTTAGATATGCTGTAGGGATGGGGGCTTCATTTTGGGGGTGCGTATCGGGACCTCAAACCCTAGCAGCTTGGGTGCCCGGCTCGCGAGGCACCAGCCTGGGCTGCCGTGCTGCCCTCGGTTGGAGAGCGCCCTGGGTGGGCCAGGGATGCAGTGGCGAGAGCCTGCGCTGTGGCGGCCCGCTACTCACGCGAGGGCAGAGGGGCGCCTGAATCTGCGAGCTCGGCCCCAGATTCGCGCTCACCCGAGCCTCAGAGCCAGGGACCCTGGTCCTCCCTGCCCGTCGCACATGAGCCCCTTGGCCGCCTCAGACCCTTCCTAGTGGGCTCCCAAGTCGCGCGTGCACACGGAGGGTGGAGCCCCCCTAGCCTCGCTCTCCTTAAGGCGCTTGGAAAGCTGTCTGGTGACAGCTTCCCAGGCGTCCGCAGTCCAAGGCGGACGTCGGAGTGGTGTCGCGTCCCTTGGGAAGGAACGGAGCGAGAGTGGCGCTTCCGCCACTCTGTTCTCCCGTGTAGCAAGACCTTTGCGGACCCCTGATAGCGGCCAAACAGGCGCAGACCTTGGGGCTCGAGAGTGCCGCGGTCTCCTGGGCGGCTCCGAGCGCCGTGCTCCAGGTCCCCGGGCGGATCCCCGGGTCCGGCCCGCAGAGCCCCTCCGGACAGAGTCGGACACAACCCGGGCTTGTGTGCCGGGGAAATTGGGTAATCGCGCCCGGCCGCGGCTGTCTCTGCCCTGCCCCTGGGCGCGAGGGTCCCCTCAAAGCTGCCTTTGTGCCTCGGCCTCGGCCAGACAAGGTCTGATTCACCTGAAAATAGCCCTCGGCGAAGCTCCCGGGTCCGAGCGCCAGGGGCTCCCTGCCTGGAGGCTCGCGGAGCGGGGCGCAGAGGGCCCGGGCGGAGCGCGTCAGGGCGCCCGCTTTATTATTCTTGGCCTCGGGATGGTTTGTCCTCTTCCTGGCTTTCCCACCCAGCCTGGCTCGGGGTGCGCCGCGGCCCGAGGAGCAGCCGGCGCGGGTGTCTGGTGCCTGGTGCAGCTCAGCTTGCGTCGGGAGGCGGTTGGTCAGGGAGTCGTGCCGTGGGGCGTTGGGAAACCGAGGCCAGGAGGGCGCAGTCTCCTGCCTGGCTCGGCCCGTCGGGCGTCCGAGCTCACTCCGCTGAGGACCCCTTCAGGCCCTCGCAGCCGTTACGGCGGGCGCCCGAGAACCAGGGCGTCCCGATTGGTCGGTTTGGGGCCCCCGCTTCTAAGGGAAGATGCGGGAAACGGGCTCGCCCGTGTGTGCCCAGTCTTCCACGGGACAAGCAGGGTGCGGGAAGCCGGGCGCCGCCAGACCGAGCCCGGCGGTGTAGGGCGAGCAGCTTCCAGCCGCGCTCGGGTCTCAAGGCCACGTCCGAGGCGCCCCCTGGCTGCGCCCTGGATGAGAGGAGCAGGGGCTCCGGGCGAGGACCCTGCGGGGCGCGGCAGCCTGAGCCGATGGGCGATGCCCCGCGCGCCTTCGCGCTGCAGGCTGCGTTTGCAGCTTGGTTTGCAGTGCAATCCTGGGAGAGGGGCGACCCCTGGCGTCCCCTGAAGAGACCGACCCGGCTCTCTTGGCAGGTGCAGCGCTTCGTGCGCGACGCGAGAAGTGGGGGGTGGAAGGATCCTGGTGCGGGGCCTCGAAGTTCAGCTGCACTCTCCTCAGCCCACTGGGGTGATTTCTTTGGAAAGATCTGAAAAAAGGGGAATTAAGAAAACCTCTAACAGGAGCTAAGTAAAAGGGTTTCTTAAATTATAATGAGACGGTATTTTGAAAAGAGGCCAACGTTTTCAATTGTCTTCTTCAGTAGGTAACCAAGGCGAATACGTAAGAGTCTCTTTTGGCTTGTAGAAAATTTCACTTTTGCATATCTTTAAAAAGCACCATTAAAAACAAAGGTAAATAGAAGGTGTGAGAACTTTCCCCCAAAGTGTTCTGTGTTCTGTTCAGTGGTGTCCTGAGTGTTTAGCAGCAGAGCCTACTGCGGGAGACGCCGAGGGCCAAAGAGCCAAGACTGAAAAGAGCTGGCGAAGTCGCGCTCCGTGTCCCCCAGACGCTTATTTGTTCCCTTAAACAACTCTTACTTAATTATTCTGTACTTTATTACAAACTAGTGTTTTCTTTTATGAAAGAAATAGTTTTAAAAGAGAAGTCTAACCTTATTTAATTAGAGTTGAATAAACACATAATTACATTTTCTGTATTTGGATTGATAACTCCTAGAGATAAAAT
Source organism: Octomys mimax (assembly GCA_002564305.1). Lineage (NCBI taxonomy): Eukaryota > Metazoa > Chordata > Mammalia > Rodentia > Octodontidae > Octomys > Octomys mimax. The sequence continues at coordinate 16,095 of NDGM011188776.1, forward strand.
ATTGAATTTAGTCAAGATAAAAATTAGATACAATCCTTGTTGAAAACTCCCTAGCCAGGAATGTTTTTAGAGGTAAGCCTAAGCTTTAAGTAGAGGATGCTAAATCAAAAAGTCTGGACCCAGGTTTTCATTCATTTCCAGTGTGCTAGTCTCTCACAAAATGGTAATAAAGTAGTAATCACAATACCTACTAGGGTTGTGTACCTGGGCTCCCCAGGTCACTTGCGATGTACTGGCAACTACTCATCTCTGCTTGACAGAGAAAAGTTCTGAGAAGCAGGCACTCTTTCTGTGCCCTATGGCCGGCAAACGATCCTCCTGCTGCTCCATAAGCTTCGTAGTTGTTCGCCCCTTTATACTATATGCTGATCCGTGTTATAGACAGCGGGCCTCTTAAGTAATAAAATAATCAAGGAATAAATTTGATGATCTGTAAGCCATCATTTTCCCTAAAGTTTAGAGAGAAGTTGTTCTGCTGGAAAATTTTGAATTGATATTTGTATGCCTAGTGCAATGGTGGCCATCGTTAAAGGATTAGATATATAACAGTGGCAATGAAGCACTGAACAAAATGATACTATCATTGGACAATCCAGAAGGCAGCATAGTAACACACTGTGCCAGAAAGCTTTTGTTGTAAACAATAGCTAAAGAATTAGTATTCTTTTTTTATTCCCCTCTATAATTTCAGGTTTTTATTGTTTAGATTTTAGATAAATGTAAGTTTTAAGATGCCATTGTATATGTAATAAGTATAACACATCCCATTGCATAACCTATGAAATGATTTGAAATTTTCCATAAAGAACTGTGAAAAAGGGGCAAGAATGTAAATAAAATAATTTTCATGTCAATAAAGTAAAAACAAACTTATAAGAATATGTTGGTCCTTGCTTAGGATAGTGTCAGATCTTGAGTCATTCTCTGAGATTTGAATACATTCTTGGTAATTATATTGCTGATTTTGGAAAATAAGTTAATGGGTGAAAGAGAAAAGTATAATATTAATTTAGAAGGAAATTTAACTTGGATATCATTTACAGTACAATTTTCCATTTGTCTACATTGGTCACCAGATTATTGTTTTTGAGAAAAACATCATACAGATAGACATGAACAAAATTTGCTGGAAAATGTATAGTCTGTGACATATCATGTAACATAAACCAAATAAAAATGAAAACTAATAGGCAGTAATGGTAAAATCTAAGGACAAGCAAAAACCATTTATATTTGCAGATTCTAACTCAAGCATCATACTATCAAGGTTGTTGTCCTAAAATACCCCATTACATTATTTTATTTGCGTATTCCTAGAATAAGATTTTGCTAACCACACTAGAAATTGTAGTTCTGAAATACTGTCCTTCTAGCTCCAAGTTACTCTAAGTAACTGGGAATATGAGAATGAGTGCAAAGTGACTTACTGGAATTATTTTATTATACCTTTAAGTGCAAAATATGAACAGTATTTCAACTTTTAAGTTGATAAGCTTTGCTAAATCACTTCTCCACTAAATATTTTCCTAGTATTAACATTCTACAAATTAGCTCCCCAGAAAGCAGTGAATGGAAATCATGGCATGTAATAAAATTTGATTTTCAAGTTATTATGGGAAAACCTTTGCTATACTACTACACACTGAGTTTATTAGTCATTTGATCTCAATTGTAAGTGATTGGAATCTGGACAGGGCTCTCAGATTGCTATTAAATATCTAAAATATTTTCTAGTGAATTGCCTGATATTTTTTTTTTTTAGAGGCAGTGGTTCTTTCCAATGCTCTATAGTGTAGAGTTGTCAGAACCTCTTCTAGAGGTTAAAATCAAAAGATCCCTGTGCAGTTATAACCTTGAACTGTCAAAAACACATACCACAACCGATTACATGGTGATTTACCAAATCATCTTTCTCCCTTTATCTCAGCCATGAGTAATTTTCATTTTAAAACATTCTTCTGGTCTTCTCCTTTCTCACTGCTCTTTCACACAACCCATCCCCAGCCCCTAAAATTTTCTTTTCCAAATAGTGAATTCTTGGAATGCCACCACAGTGGGTATTATGTTTCATGAAATGTAAGAGTCAACTTTGGTTACTATTAGGCAAATATCATTCAGTTTTGAAGACATGGTAAGGATCGTGCAAGGCAGTGTGTTTGTGTTGAAACTGTGTTTGACTTGGCCAGGGTGAGTTCTTCTAATAGTGTGTTATAAACTGGCATTCTTTCAGAAATGATAATTTGAAAAACAATATTGCACTGCAAATTACATAGGTTTATTTTTGCTTTGTTCCTGATTTTGAGGGACAATTAGATTGTTTTCTTTGTTGTTGATTTTTCACAGATTAGCAGGATTGAATCATTTTTAAACTTTAACCTTCTACTGGATGGTAGTAAATTTGAAATATTTTACAATTTATACTTTAGTGAAATACATAATGCATAAACCATGCACATATGAAAGGTGCTATTTATAATTTGTATTTAATTCAGTGCATCATACTTTTTCACTCAGGAATAGTACTAGCATTCTGGTGAAATTCGTCATCTAGAAATAAGAAGAATAATAGAATGATCCATTGTTCATGATTATGGGGGTCCTGAAAATTCTAAATACCCAGGTGTCACTGAGTGTAAAGAAATACCATTTTCTGCACTCAAAATTTGAACATGAAACTTTTATTATGTAAAATATCTGAAATCTTTGCACATGTGATGAACAGTTTCGACAATTTAAAACTTCATGTAAAAGTACTACATATTTGGGCCAGTGAGATAGCTCAGCATACTAAGCACCTGCTTAGGCAAGTGCAGAGACCGGAGTTTGATCCTCAGCACCACATGCTATGACAGCTCCACCCCAGGTGCGCTGAGCCAGCCACAGTGTCTGGGCATGGAAGCACACACCTGTAATCCCAATGCTGGGGAGGCTGGAAAAAGGAGGATCACTATGAATCCGAGCTGCATAGTGACACCCTGTACCAAACACATTTTTTAAAAAAATACTGTATATTTGCAGGTACCTCTTGTCTGACAAGAGCATTTCATTTGTAGTCTAGCAAGAGATGTAGATACCACCTATAGTTACTAAAGTTCTTTTAGAATTTAAGAAAAATTCAGTAGTACTAATGAACATGATTACCCAATTAAGTAGATTTAACAGTTTGTAACTGTCTTCACATTTTGTGCAAAATTCTATTCTTCGAAGCACTACCTTGTTAGTTTTCCATTGGACCTTTGAGAATTTGGAGACTAGCAAGTATGCCAAGTTGGTGGCAGAGATGGCATTGAGAAGAGTAAAATCCCATCGTAGGATGGGAAGAGGCCACTGAGAAGCTGACTGCCTAGGCTGTAGGTGGAGTGCTGGTACTGCTGCTGGAATCCCCCGGTGAACCACCTGGCCGTGGGAGGCCCCACTTACAAAGCCAAACAAAGAGGTTGATCAACAGTTGACATCAAAGCCACCCCAATAGACTCCTGAACTTGGCAGTTTTTCCGCATGAGAATATAAGGTGTGAGTAGAGTGTTAAATAGGCCTTTTAATATTACTTATCTTCTCTAGCTAAGTTTTAGCCATAAAGATTAAGAATGAAAGCACGTGTAAGCATTTATTAATTATAAGTAAGCTTATCATGTAAGATTATCACATAATGATGAACTAACAAATACTTCATGAACTGGAGAAGGAGCTAACTATGCTGCCTCATGCACAGGGTCTAGTGACTGAAAAGCATAGGGACAGCACCGAGCAGCACATGCAGTCCTCAGCAGGTCCCTCTTGTCCTTGTCCTTTGGCTTAGAGTCTCGGGGACTTGGCTTGTGATACCAAGCAGAGGAAGGCTTCCCAGCGCCCCTGCCTTGGCAGGCATTCAGAGGTGGCGAGCTGGACAGGAAAAGCCATCTCTGATAGTCCAGGTCTGGGGCAATGAGGTACCGTGCAGAGACAGGGAAGCTTGCTCTAGAGGATGCCCACTGTGCAGTGCCCGATTCTGATTGAACCAGCGGCTCTTGGCAGTTAATTGGATGTGAAGGAGAAAGAGAAGGAAGGTCAACTTTGGCCCACTGGAGGGTCTGAGCATCGGAGAGAGGATAAATGCGAGACAAATCGAAAGCCTGGAAGAAAGTGGAAGCAGATTTGGCAGAAAACTTTTCCTTTGAAATTTCTTTCATTTAAGAAGACAGTAGGACATTTAGGAAGTCAAAACCAGCTTCAGAGACTATCAAGGACTGAAATAAAAAACTTCAGAGTCACTCACGTAAAGAAGATGGTGGCTCCTATGAGACAAGTATAGTGACGCCTTGTTTGTTATCATCAAAAGTATTTGCATTGCCAACACTGAGACTCATTCATCAGTTCAGATTAATTATATCATTTTGTCTATTTTAAAGAGTTTAATTTATCATCTGTAGCTAGTTTTCATTATAGCATTCCCTGCACTGTGTCAGGTGATGCTGTCTGGCGTCATGAAGCATAGTCGTGTGCTGCCAGATCTCTCAGCTGGAGGCACACTTGGAAGCGCACTGCCTGCAGAACTGTGAAGTATGCTGCAGATCACAAGGAGTCGTGAAAAGTCTCTATGATAACAAAAAAATAAGCTTTTATAAAGTGCAAAAGTGATTTTTAGAACCATATCCTTTGGACCGCATTTATTTACAATAGTGCAATCCTAATTTCAAGCATGTTTCGCTATAAAGTATGTTGTCTTAAAATAAGAAAATCTAAGGGTGGGCTAACTCTTTCTGCAGTCTACCCCACTTGCACAGTGCGGTGCTCCTGCGAACCTGCCCACCGGAACCAGAGGCAAGCACAGGCTTTCTTTTTTCTGAGACATGGGCCTGGCTTAGATTTAGTTACTTTCTATACCTTCTTGAAATGAATGTGCAGTGAGGTAGTGTGTTCTTCCCACCCCAGAATCTGTTCTCAGCAAGCTCGCAAGTAAGCATCTTTATAATTATACCCCAATACAAAGCACATTCCTAAGAGAAAGTGGTGAAGCAGCCCCTACTTTATGACCACATAATACAAACCACCACCACACAACATAAAATAGCAGAATTTGTGACCTGCTTATTTTAGAACACTGTTTTCTTAACATAGGCCTTGTATGTTGGTAGGGAAAAGAAGGGTAATTTCTCACATCTCATTTTAATATATATATTTATAGTTGTTTTAGTGTGTTCTGGTTATAATGAAGTGGCCTGTTTTAATTACCCTGAGGAGCAAATGCTTGACTTGATGCCTTTGAAGAAGTGAGTGCTCATCAGCACACTGGCCCTGGAAGGCTTGAGCCAGCGGTCACGCACTAGTCAGTGGCCAGTGCGGAATGGGACGACTTGGGATTCAGGCTGAGTCCTTGCCTGTTGCCACACTCTACCGCAGCCACTAGGGTGGGAGCTTGAAGTGGTCACAGACACATTCTGCAGCGCTCTCCTTTCTTTCTTTTATTCCGTCTCTTGCTCATTCTTTTCTGATCCCCGTGCAATGCCCTGCAAGTCTTTTTGAACTAGTTACTATGTAGGACTCACCCTTCCATCTCCTTTTCTCTGCTCTTCATCCTCTCTTACTACCCTATTGATGGTCTTTAAACATCAGAAGTTGCTGATTGTTTTCATTAGAAGCAGTAGAATTACTAGTTTATTTGAAGTAGTCTAAAATTATTTCCCCCAAGTACGGTGCACATCACTGGGAGAAGAGTATTAGCTTAGGCCTGAGAATGTGGGCAGAGTCTATAATTTTGTAGTTAAATCTCAAAAACCTTCTGTGTAATTTACAACCACAATAGATACTTCACTGGCTAGTATATGTTATCCCAAAAAGTCATCTTTTTGATGCTTCATAAAAATCTGTTATTTATATTACTTTTACTGTGTGCATTAATAACAACCTTCATTGTGAATGTTTTTGATAGGTCTGGGCTCACTTTAGCATCACCTGGAGATTTTTTTGTAAATGCCCTGATTCCACCCTAAATGAAATGAAAGAATCTCTGGGGATGGGGCCTGAACAGCCTTAGGTATTAAAGTAGTGTGGTGACATAGGCAGCTGAGAATGAGGCACGGGGTCAGACGCTTAGTCAAGAATAATGACTGCAGCCCAGCAACTGTTAAAAACACCAGCGATATAAAGGATCAGCAGACTAAATAAACTTATGCAGCACATGATAAAGACATATTTCATTTGCACACCCATACTTGTTTAAAACGTAAAGCAACTGCACAGCCCTGTACAGTTGTCTGTCCAGGGAGGATAGATAAATAAACTTGGGACATTCACTTGTGCCTGTCCGACAGGGAATTGTCTCCTTTAGCTGGGCCCCCAAAGAGAGCAGGGTGCCCAGAGTGGCACTTGACAGAATTGAAGAGCTTCTGGTTCTGTAGGTAAAGACATTGTCTCTAGGGGTGGTGCCAGTTGTGGGAGCTCTGCTTGCTGCCACGCTTGCTGAGGTAGGAAGGACTAAAACACAACATCTCTACAAGAAGGGTCATGAGCCCTACATAGCCATTTTCCAAGCTACTTAATGATAAGCAACTATTTTCTTCTAACATCTCACAGCTGATTGGTAATGCACCCCAGCTTCTGCCTTGTGAGGAGAATCTTAGTGGCTAGGAAGCAGCCTTAGGAGAATTAGATACCCCTTTCTTTCATACTTTCTGTAATTCTTAACTACTGGCAATCAGTATTGCTACTATAAATAGTACAGTTTGACCCCCGAGGTGAAGTGTTGCTGTAGGGCATGGATTTGTGGACGCGCCGCTCTTACTTCACTCCTGTGCCTTCATAGAGCAGCCCTCTGCATCAGCTCCTGGTCATTATTCTATTCTGCTGTGTGGGGGAATTCTCTAACCTCACCATAAATAGGGGGAAAGCTCCATGTAAGACTGAGACGCAAGTCTGTGCTTCCTGTCAGATTTAATTTTGCTTGTTAAGGGGGCTCTTTGGGAAAATTTGGGTTCCAGTGAGTCACCAGGCCAAATCCTAATAACCACAATTGCCAAAAGTAATTAGACTGAGGAAAGCCAGGTTCCGGGGAGGAGGGGTCATCAGAGCACTCCTGGGCCGCTGCTGCGTGTTGGGCCTCCTTACTCGTCCCTAAGGAGTGGGAGCAATCAGGAGTTACAGAGAGCAGGAAATCCACCAGAAAACAATGCTTTTCCACCAATTTTTCCCCTCAGTAGGTCATTCACCCGTAAGCATGCAAGAGGTGGAAATGGGCCGCTGGCCTGAGCGCAGTTCGTGTCCTGTCCTCTGTAAACCACCTGTCTGCCTGGCCGGCAGAGGCCTTCCAGAGACCCTCCCCAGACACTCCCACTTCTCCTCCTCCCTTCCTGGGCAGATAAAAGAACCCAAGGAATTCAGGCCAAGCCTTCATAAAAGAATTATCTTACTAGGAGGGAAAGGGAAGGGAATGAATCTTCGTAAACATCCTCAAGTTAATTTAGATAGATTATGGAGGGAACAGTTGACAATAAGAAGATGGTCTTACATTCCATCACAACAGGAGTTCTAAACTGCACAGCTAAAACAGGCCAAGAGTAACTCTCTTGGACATTAAACGATGCCTTCTAGAAATGTGGTGTTGTAGGTAACTGAAGTAAAAATTATCAGCAAGTGATCCTGGGGGGTCATTCTAAACATTCACTATGCAAGCAGTTAAAACATTGTCACACCTTTTCACGGAATATATTCAAGAGGCACAAATACAATGTGTCTGTGCTTAACAACCAAGCTGAACATTTTCCTTGGAAACCGTCACCATTTCTTACACCCCTCAGAAAGGATATTTTGTTAGCTCAGTAGATAGATTTTTTGAACAAAGATACAGAACTCCCACTGGTCACTGTCCTTAAAGTTTCTAATTCCTTTATGACTTAGAATGAATTATATTTCTATACTACTTTGAGCTCCGACCATTAGCTCTCTGTTTAAATACATAGATAGGTGATACTGCTTATTGTAAACGCACAAAGATGAAGTTGAATTCCTTTACCATTCTGTCAACTGACAATTTTCAGGTATCAGTTTGCTAATAAGCCCTGACATCATGCATTATATGTACAAAAATACAGAAGATTTATATATTTGGTTTTCTTTCAGTTTTTAACTTAACACTAAAGTAACCCAAGAATAACAGAGTCCTGAAATTTAACAGCAAAACCTTGGGGGGAAAAATAACCTTAAGGCTAATCTGAGGCAAACTGTAAACCTTCATATCAATTTCTATTTTTCTCTTACCTTTTTCCGATATTTCTCAATACATGCAGTAGATTTATTAGCAGGTATCTTATTATAGTGTTCTGCTAATTTTTTTGCATCAAAATCAAATTTAAAAAATCAAATAAAAGATTGTTTTAGAAAAAAACACTTTGGGGGAAGGCTGGTGTGTGTGTGTGTGTGTGTGTGTGTGTGTGTGTGTAGTTCTGGGGATCGAACTCTGAACCTTGCGCTTACCAGACAGGTGCTTATGTCACTGAGCTATCTCTCTGGCCCAACAGTAAAACTTCGATCTATTTACCCATACTACAATTTATTAGTATATAGTTTTATAAATTATACAGAAAAAAGTTACTTTGTCAGAAACTAATTACATACATATTGAGCAACTAGATATTTGCATCTTATAGGGTTTAGTTTTGTTTCTCAATTTATGATTTTTTTAATGTTTTTGATCCACAGTTTAAAGGAGCCTACCTGGCTTTTAAAGCAGAAATAGGCCCAAGGATCGTATTCCAAGCCTCTCTGGCCTGAATTCACATATTCACTTTTTGCCAGCCTCTAACTGGTAACTCTTAGCCCTTCTGTGAAGATGAAATATAAGTTTAAAAGGCCTGTCTCTTTCTTATAGATAGAGCCAACTTTCCAGGTCCATCCAGAGCTTGATGGGGATTCTACCCTCTAGGAGAGTGGCTTGGGATTCCCTTTGAGGCCAGTGGAGCTCACACGTCCTGGAGGGGATTCTTTGAACCCAGCACAGTCACTAGCATCTGCTGTTGTACCCGGGCCCAGCCACGGGGATGCAGTCTTTGATTCATGTGTGTTTTCAGACATGTGGGCACCATGCACCCATCCTTGAAAGTCTGACATCTGGCTTTTCAGTGAGCTCCATGCTGCTTCAGGCTTCTACCAGCTTCAGGACCCAGGTGGGCATTCATCCTCCTGATATTCCAGGATTTCATGGAACAATGTTTGCCTCCGAGTTTATATTGCTTATGCTGTATGTGGAGGGTGTGCAGTCCCAGAAAATTTATGTCGTAGCTTTTAGCCAGACTACTGAATTCATGGGCCACTGGGCAGAGCCACTACTGCTTGTGAGATAAGAACGTGTTTCTGATGGATGTCATAAAGATTTTCCAGCACAGGGTATTTTGTCCATCCTTCTGAGCCCAAATTCATTTCCTTATCCAAACCACTGTGAAGATGAGTTGAACAGTCTTAATTTTAGAATCTTCCAAAGAAAAAATAAACACACAGACAGCTGAGTTAATTTATAAAACACTGCTGCATTTATCTTGGCAGATTTCACTTCTCTCCCCAGCATACAAATCCTGTGTGCTGACTCTATTTAACTTAAGGAAGAGCAAGTCATTGCTATTTATTAAGCACCTTGAGAGTCACTGCCCAGAACAAGTTTGGTATCTCTTCTTCACACTTCTCAGATAAGTTTCTTTTCCTCCGACATAATTTACTTGCTGGGCCTCTCAACGCTATATAATACCTTTTCTTTAAACCTGAAGCAAATGCGGAGTCATTTTTACAAGGGCAATAAACTAAAGTGGCTATTCAAATACTTCACTTGGACTTCTCTGCACACTGAAGGGCCATTTGTTAATACAAACCTTTCATATTTCAGTAGGTGGCACTCAGAAAGCCCAGGGCTGCTTAGAATTATATGACCCGGACTCCTCTCCCTCCCCCGCTCTGCAGCACTCTGATCCTGTGATGATGCCTGCAGTTTTGCAGGATTCACTTTGACAACTGTTCTGGTGTAAATATTTAGAGAAGTCCTTTCCATTAGAGATTAAACAGAGTATAAGTAACGGTTCCACTGTTGCTGGAGAAAAGGCCTTAGGAACACTTAGCGCAGCAGAGCCTGTGCTGTCTGAGGCACAGATTGTGATGCTGTGTTGTGCATGAGATGAAAGCAGAAAGAATCAAAAGAGGAATTAGGAAGAACTACGTGTGACTCGAACTGCAGCGCGTCACTTGAAGTTATCACTCTGGAGATAGTGATGTTGAAAGTGAGCAGGATGCAGAGAAAATGAGCTTATTTATGTGGAAAATAGTAAAAGCCAGCTACTGGTGTTCTAACGGCTTTTAAGAAAAGGCGGAAGGGAAGGAAGATGAAGGTGGCAGGGAAGACAGACACAGAAGTTCAAGGAGAGTCCTTGGTGACTTCCCCGGTCTCACACATCTGTGACCTGATCTGCTGCAAGTCTGGGCTTTGAATTCTTATTTAAGATCTGCTAAAAAGGAGGATGACTGCGCCCGAAGGCTTACATCAATGTCACTTGCATGTCTCCAGGGCCCGAGTTTGCTTGTGTCCCTCTCTGTGTCTTCATGCTTAAGCACCCTAACACAGTTACCTGCAGCAGCCACCAGCCTGGGCTCCAAGCCCCAGCTCACAACAGCCACTCTTCCCACATTTCAGCTCCCTGTTTATTTTTTTATTTTTATTTTATTGATTGATTGATTGTATTTTAGGGAAGGGTCTACAGGGTGTTCAGGGTCTCACTACTAGATCAGACTCTTAGTGATCTTCCTGTTTACAGCCTCCCAAGATCTGGGATTATAGGCACGTGCCACCATGCCCATTCTCAATTGCAGTCTCAGTGTGCCCCGGGGGTGGGGTTGGCAGGCCCAGGGATCAAAGCCCAGCCCCTGCACCTGCTTGCAGGTGCTGTAATCTGCTGAGCTATTTGGCCAGCCCTAGGCTCCTTGTTTAATCTATATAACTTCTACGCATCCTCCCCTACATGGATCATCTCTAGCTGTGCGTGGTGGTGCACTGCTGTCATTCCAGCACTTGGGAGGGTGAAGCAGGAGGATTGCTGCAAGTTCAAGGCAAGCCTGGGCTACATGAGTTCAAGTCCAGCCTGAACAGCAAGGTGAGATCTGGTCTAAAAAAAAAAAAAAAAAAAAAACCAAAAAACGTAAAAAATTAAATCATTGCTAGTTTACTCATAATGTCTATTTTTTCTGTCTGTAGCAACCTTTTAAATAATTTTGACTCTCAACTGAATTTATGGATTCAGCTGAGGTTTTAAAAGGCGGACTGTACCAGGCGATGACAAGCTAAGCAAGTTACAAATCAGAAATTTCGCTGGCTGACTTGCAGATTGTTTTTATGCTTTGGCAATCCCTGCGATAGCTGGCTGGCGGAGGGTTACATTCTTTTTTTAATTTTATTTTAAATAATTTTATTGAGAAACAAATAGCAATGAGACAGTTTCAAAACCGATTAGT
>NDGM011188777.1:0-15917 GCA_002564305.1 Octomys mimax
AAAAAAAAGTAAAACTAAAGAAGAAGGAGGAGGAGGAAGAGGAGAAGGAGAAGAAGAAGAGGACTGGGTTGTAGCTCAGTACTTCTTGGCCTAAGCTTCAGCACCATTTTCACCCATGCCTCCCAAGGTCCCTATTTATAACTTTGTTGTTAAACTGCTATAGTATCGCTGTGTGATGAGGCCTGCGTTATGGTCTTAGTGAGAGAAAGATGGCATGTTCAAACATGATAAGAAGGACTTAACAGGGGGAACATTTTTAGAGGCATGAAAAGGATTAGATGCAAATCAACAAGGGGTGGTACAGCTCCCCAGGTCTAGCATCAGTCATGCTCTCACTGTCATTCGCCTTGGCCTGAGGAAGACATGGGGCAGCGGTTATGAGAGGAAGAGAGAGCCAGAGCTGTCAAGGAAGGACTCCTGACACAAACTGGAGCCTTCAGAAAGGAACCAAGCCCACCGCAGCACTCTGGCTGGAGCAGCCAGGTTCTGCATTCCATTCTCCTGCTGGCACTTCCCATCCATCACACTCAACCACAGCAGAGGGCACGAGAGGCCAAGCGGAGCTTCTCAGGAGGCCAGCACCTGGGCACAGCACATGAGAGCGAAGGGCAGATGGCTTAGGAGGGAGCGTGGAGGGAATCTGGTACAAACCGATGCTCACTGCACTGTAGCATCGTATAAAGGACTTGCCAGTGCAAGCAATGTGCTTCTAACTATAGTAAGGGGGTACAGGGCTCCCTTGCACTGTCCTAAACAGAAAGGAGTAATGACAAGGTTTTCTGCTCAGTATTTGCTGCACAATTTTAAATCCCACTAGAACTTCACTGCAGTTGGCCCTGTACAGTAGAAAGAGTAAAGCACACACTGTGCTTCAAAAGGTGTGAGTCTCCACACCTCAGTTTGGGGCTCAAGTACTACTTCTGCTTCCTGTCACCTAAATGGCCCCAGGGGCTGGCTGACTCAGGTCAGTGGCAACGAAACAAGAGATTGGAAAAATCAGAGAGACACAAGCACTGGGTCTGCACGAGTGCTCTGGTGCTGGGCGATGCAGAAGAGCGGGATGGAGGAAGCCAGAAAGGCAGGAGGCCACGGACTGAGTAAGGGACTAAGGAGGGGGGATAGCTCCTCTTGCCTGCAGGAGTATCTGATGCCCTCTTTCTTTTTACAAAGCCCTACAGTCCTTCAATTTCCGGTAAATGAACTGAGGAGCAAAATTCATGAGGACTAGCCTCGCCAGGTCCCCAACACAAAGCTGCCTCTTTGAAAACTCCCTGAGTAGTTTGGACGAACTCCCCGATTAACTAAGAACTTTGCAATCTCAGGAGAGGGATAATTAGCACAAGTGCTGCAATTTGGCTCTGTCCTCCAATGAAAGCTGCAAGGAGACAATCAACATCAAAAAGCCTCCTGGTCCGGATGTCTGCAAGGAAGTGGCTAAGGATGGAAGGATTTTGATTTTGTGCTTTTAATTTTCAGCTGAACCAGGTCCTAATTGGAACAATATCATTTATTACAAATTTGTCCCCATGTGGTCTCGGGTCCCTTAATCCACTGCAGATAAGGATTCCTACCCTGAGGTAGTTAACAAGCGTGTCCCCTGCCTTGTGTAGCAGCTTAAATGGCAGTGTGGGACGGCTTGTTTTGCTGCTAAGATATCAAGTGCAGCTGGCAAATTTATTGGGTTTGCCCCTCCCTATCCAAACAGATTGCTCCTCTGTTCCTCCCTTGCTGATGGCATTCCTTGCAAAGAATAGCAATAATTAAGAAGTCTGGTCACCAGTGTCCTAAAAAGAGACACGTTTTTATAGCTAACTCCCAGTGGAAAAGCATCCTTAGAACTTGCTTGGGGCAAAGACTTTTCTAACACTTTCCTGAGCCAAGTGATAAACTTCTTTGGACCATCTGAGGTGGACTAGAATTATTGGGATGGAACACACGTGAAAACATGGTCTCTGTCATCAAGTAATTCAGAGTTAAGTTCAGGAGACAAGAGCATGCACACGAGCAAGTTACTAACAACAACATAAATTAACCAGGAGGTCTGGGCTTTATCCCATCTCCACTGAGCTGAGCTCACCAAAGTGCATCTCTAAAGCAACAAAGCCTCAGAGTACCAGGTCTTGCTCCAGGAATGGGGAGCAAAAGGCCTAGCTCCCTGGATTGTCATCAGAATTAAAATAAAGCCTGCTTGAGAAAGCACTTTGGAAGCTCAACTATTCATGATTAATTACTGTGAATTGCAAAAATAAACTACAAGTAATATCTCAATGATGTAAAATACAAAAGTAACTTTTGGCATTATCCATGGGTGAAAGTTACTTACTTAAAGAGTCAATTAGAAGAAGCAAGACAGCATTCATGCTGATGGACGAACAATTAGCAATAAAAATGGCAGCATGGTGCATTTTGTGTTTAAGAAAAACAGTGTTTAAAAACAGTGTTTAAGAAAAAGAGAAACATCAAAATGTTAAATTAAATGTTACAACGATGACTTAGTTGGTAGGAACAACAATCCGAAGCATCAACATCCTAGTTTTTAAAATTCCACAGTCCACTAAAAAGAATACTGGGAGGAATGTTCAAATCTGTGGCTACAACTGGGAAAATGTAAGATGTGCTTGGGACACTATCTCTTCTCAAGCAGTATGGAGGTGCCCAAAAATGATAGGAAAATATAAGAAGAGATAGAAATGAGTTTGACAAGACTCTCATTGGCTAAATCTAGACCAGATTGGCAATCTAAATGAATAATAATAAGTTACAAATTACTCAATAATAAAGAGTTTATGAAACAAATGAATAAAAAAGTGAATAAATAAAATTTAGAAAGAATGAAAGCTCATCCTCCTAGGAGGATGCCAACTAGCAAATGTATGCAAAAACTGGATAAAATTAGAAAATCACTTCTTGGCTGTCATTGTGATAAGTGATTCAAGCAAGAATTGTCAATATACGCTATAACTAGAGGGTAGAATTTTGATGAGAAACAAGATATGCATTTAGTCTCAAAGTATCTTCTCAAAAATATTTATTAATTTCAAAGGAAAAAAATAGTGACTTTACATGAAGAAGCCTGTAGAGACTACCGTAGCGGAATGATCAAAGTTAGCTTTCTTAGTAATGGAATAAATCTATATCCTGGGGCTAATATAATGCAATGAGAATAATAAAATTTTACTTCTGTGATGTTCATGCCAAAAATGCCTGAGTTGAATCCAATCATGAAAACGAAAGTCACAGCCAAACTGAGAGCTGATGTTGAAAAAAACTGACCAGTACTCTTCAGGAGCATCAAGATCACGAAAGAAAATTTAAAAAGACTACAGAATTCACCATTCTTCTTGAAGAGTCTAAAGAAACATTATAGCTAAATGCAACACATAATTTAGGGTTTGATCTTGAAGCACAATTTCTTTGGCCATCAAAGAGATTCCTAGAACAATTCAAGCATTTGATTAAAGTCTGTAAAGTTAGAAGATAACATTGTACTAACGTTCGCTTTTTAATTTGGATAAACAATAAAAGAGTTATACTTTTTGGAAGGAAATACATTTTTAAGTATTCAGAAATAAAGAAGCATCATGTGATCAATTCATTCTTAATTGTTTCAGACAAATAATTATTTTAAAATTAAAAGTTTAAGAATATAATAGTGCTATACTATTATGGGACCATTTTTCTTTCTATTACACTTTTATGTATTCCTTACATCGTCTATAGTTAGTGAGTGACTGAGAAAAAAAGAGATTAGATAAACAGACATGGGAACATTTTGCATATGCATATGTTAAATATAGTTTTTAATATGCATTATAAACACTATCCTTATTGTACTTGTGTATGTACTTGTCTCTTGCAATACATTGGGTTCTGTCAAAAGATGACTGCTTTCTTCAGAAAGAAGAGTACCTCTCATGTTCTTGAACTTCTGAAGGGCAGGAGGGAAATTCCTATTAATAAAAATATTTATTGGGCCAGCCTGATAGCTCAGCAGACCAAAGTACCTGCTAACGCAGAGTGCAGTGGCTGGGGCTCAATCCCTGGTGTGCCATGCCAGCCCTGCCTGCCAGTTATGCTGAGATGGCGATTGAGACTGGGTGTGGAGGTGTGCACCTGTAATCCCAGAACTTGGGAGGCTGAAAACAGGAAGATCACTACTAGTCCAATCTATGTAGTGAGACCATGTATACCCTGTCCTAAACACAGGGGGAAAAATATTAATCTGCTTAATAAAGAAACTATTTAGTGAGCTCCAGGGATATAATCCAGAAGACTTGGGACAAGATCACCTGGGTCTCAAGGGGCTATCTGTCCAATGCCCACACACATTGGTCATTTGTATAACTACAACAAGCCTGTATCAAAAGCACCCAAATTTAAGAGACTTTAACTACAAATCTGTGTTTCTTACTCACATTGCTTGTTGGCTACAGACTGGCTGTTTTCCATGGCTGTGCTCTAGCTGGACTCCTTGTCCTGGAATGAAGCAGGGAACTCATCCTTTATCTTTGTATCATAAGAAAAGGATCAACTGAACTGGTGGAAACAAGCAATGACTCTTGAAGCTCCTGTGCACAATGGCACTTGAGATTTTCGCTCACACTTAACTGATCAGAAATATTATACAGTGGAATAAAAAAAATGGAACAGGGAAGCATATAATTCCTCCAGGGATGCTCTATAAACCACATGGAAGAGGCAAGGATAAATAATCTTGAAACGCAGGAAGCAAAAGTTAGGAACAGTGGTACAATCTTCTATAGAATGTATCTTGCTCATTAGTATTTGCTTCCCTTCCTTCTGCACATTAAATATAGCTACAAAACTTCCAAGGGAGAAAGTCGAAAGTCTAGTGGGCTGTGATAAAAGCTCAGGTTCTCATAATAGCATCTATACCGGGAGCTAGAGAGATAGCTCAGCAGTCTAAGTGCCTGCCTGACAAGCACAAGGACCTGAGTTTGATCCCTGGCACCACATGCTGTGCTGGCCCCAGAACCTCAGATGTGCTATGCTGGCCACCAAAGCCAGGCATGGTAGGGCATGCCTGTAATCCCAGTGCTGGGGAGGCTGAGACAGGAGGATCATTATGAGTCTGAACTGTATACAAGACCCAGTAACAAATAAATATAAGGTTTTTAAAAAATAGTGTCTATACAAAATGCTGTGCAAATGTGGCCCCTCTTGATGGAAAGACCGATGAACCAAAACCAGACAAAACAAAAAATACTTATCTCTTCTTCCAAATTCAGTTTGGTACTCAACCTATATGCTGGGCCAAGCTAATTACAGTGAACTCTCCAACATATAAAACAGGAGAATAGAAAGCAGCACAAGGTGGCCAGAGGTTCATAGAGATTCTGAAATTTGGCTGGGAAGATACTATAAACCCAATCCTCAGGCAGGGATCCTGTGACTTATGTGCAGCCCCTCATCCTGTCCTTTCTTGTTATATCTCTGGAGGAATCTATGGGGAATACTAGAGAAAATATTCTCTATAAAGCTGAGTGCAAGAAATTTAGGGGTCTAAGTTATTTTGTCCCTAACAGTTACAAGCTCATAATTCAGCCTGTGACATAATTCAGCCTGTGGTCCTTTTGGAAAGAAAACCATCTCACTGGGTTGTGGCTTATTGTTGTTTTTTTTAACAACCTAATATACACTAGCTATGCTCAGAATCCTTTTAAAGACATATCTCCTTTTCTAGAATTAAATCAAGGTGCTTCAGGGTTGTACTTTAATAAAAAGAAAAACTTTTGGTTTCCTTTCCCTGGACTATTTTGTCCAATTTAAATAATATACTGAGAGCCATCTTGATAAACCGGAAGTTTTGATGAAGGACACAGAAGTTACCTACTTGAACACTGCCCTGAGACCATGATGTAATTAGCTTTGGTTGCTCAACATATCTCCAAGTTTAACTTTTCATAGTTAGATAGATAGATAGATAGATAGATAGATAGATAGATAGATTATAATATATATCAAGCTAATTGATATCAAGCTATTGATATATATATGTATGTATATTGAATACATATATGAATGTATATGAATATATATGTATATATGAGTCAGTTACATCCTGTAACTCTGAAAGTTCTAGACTCTTTCTATTTTATTCCTGTGTGAAAACTGGTTGTGCTCTCCTGAACACCTCTCTCTCTTTTTTTTTCTTCGGAACCATGGATTGAACTAAGGTCCTTGCGCTTACCAGGGAAGCGCTTATTCCACTGAGCCATCTCTCCGGCCCCAGAACACCTCTCCCTCTTACAGCATCTTATTACATGCTGCTAAGAACAGTCAAGCCACAGACCTCACTCCACCGGTCAGTGTCTCTTCACCTAAAGCTAAAGCTTCATTAGGAAAACTGTCTATCTTCCAAATTACCTAAAAAGATAGGTTTTGTTTGTTTGTTTGGTTTTTTACCAAATGCTGAAGCACTGTCTAGCATGAGTCACTATGCTATGATCTCCAATAGTAGTTTTCTCTGTAGCTGCTGCTTAACTCTGAAGCTAGGGATGCAAGATTTGGTTGTCTTATTTCTGTTTTGTTATGGTAACACCTCACTTCTGGTACCAATTTTGATGTTAGTCACTTTCACAGGGTAAGACCATGGTAACAGCTTAACGTCTGAGTGGTTTCCAAAGCAAAGATTTATTTTTATTCCTACATAATGTCCATCTTTAGCAGTGAGAGCTGACATTTACTTACACACCAGGAATGTGAATTGTAAGGCAAAGCCCCAGTGCTTCAGAGACGGTATTATAATGACCCAGGAACTCCTACAGGATGGGAGAGATTGCCTCTTTCTCTTGTCACTTTCCTTAATGCAATGAATGACATTCCCATCTACCCGACTTCCAGAAGCTCCAAGTTGATGAGTAACTCTCCACTTCTCCCTTCCCTTCACTCTCTGCATGCTCCAGTCATCAAGTATCAACATTCCTGATGTCCAGACCATTATCTATGTAGTTTGTCCAAATGGTTCTTCTTGTTTATGAGAAAGGCACAAAAATATGTGATAAAAATCTAATGGCTATGAAATCTCTATTCTGCTGCAAGGACTAAGTTCCCTCAGCTGTTAAATGAAAATACAAGGACAAAACTCCATATCTATCACATTAAAATGCTCCTGCCCTTTGTACACACCATCTACCTCTCCCTCTTATTGGAGCTCATTGGTGGACCAATAAGAACAGGAGGAGACAGAGCTTAGTTTGCTACTAATTTGTCTCTATCCATGCATTCACATACGCTGGCTGTAAGGGAAAACACTACCTACTTAGTTGGTAAGACTAACCTAATAATAAGGCAAGGGTGGTCATCAGCCTCAGCTGATGGCTTCAGAGCATCACTCTAATTTAATAAAAGAATCCTCCTGAGAACTAATAGTCCCTCCATCTAAATAGTTCCCTCCTCAGAACTATTAATTTCTCCCTCTCCCATAAGGAAGAAATTTATGTTGCTAATTTAATTACCTGGCCATTCTTCTCATCATCCAAGAACTTATGAGAGTAACAGAGCACTCAATAACATATCACACATTGTTGTAGTGTTGTTTTTTTAAAAAAAAATAATATATTTTAGTACAAGGTCTAGAGGGTCTCACTATGTAGATCGGACTCATAGTAGTCCTCCTGTTTTTCAGCCTCCCAAGCACTGGGATGATAGGCGCGGGCCACCAGGCCCAGTCTCAATCACTGTCTCAGCATGCCCTGGGGCAGGGGCAGGCTGGCACTGCAAGCCAGGGATTGAACCCCTGTAGTTTTGTTTAAAGGCAAAATTATCCCCAGCATACCACCTCCAGTATTCATGTCCCATTGTACACTTCAGCTGTGCTACACATAGGTTGGTCTGTGACTCATTTTAAACAAAGGATGTAGAATTGTTTTGGGCCAAATCTGATTTTAAGTTTTAATAAAACTTGACAATTTTTAAACCATAAGGAGCCTTGAACTGATATTGTAAGAAGTCTTGCTGGAAAAGCATACCTAGGAAGACAAAGTGGAAAAGCCATGCACAGAAGCAGCATCCCACAACTACAGAGACAGATGGGAGAAGACCCAGGCATCTCAGCATCCCAGCCGAGAACAGCCAGTCACCAACCGTCCCTGATTCCCCAAGCTCATGACATAATAGGGAAATGTGGTTTCTAAACAGGTAACGCAGGCTTTTGTTATTCCCCATTCAAACCATTACGTATAATGAGTATTGAGCTTAGTCAAGCTATGGTGGAAGGAGAGTCTGAACCTATCTTGAAGGGTCACCATTGGAGAACAAAACAAATATATCTGTCGACATGACAGCTGAACATACAATTCAGCTAGCATCATCACACTAGCTCTTGTCTGAACCACAGGAATCATAGGGAGGCTAAGAAGGTAGGGGTTGGGGACCAGACTAGGACAGCGTATGCCTCTGAAGGTCAGGACACATAATGAGGCAGTCACACCACCTCTCCTAGGGGAGACAGAGTCGTCACAGCACATTTGGGGGAAATCAACTAAGTTGTCATGGACTCTTCTATTTCAAGAGGGCAGGGTCCTGGAGGAGAAAGTACAAGGTGAGGTAAAGCTAGCTGCAATGTGCTAGAATTCTGGCCAACCCCCCTCCAAGGGACAGAGGGAACCTTCTGAAGCCAGTTGTCCTCTGAAATAGCCTTCAGTTCCTGGAAATGCCTCTAGTCCTTGGAGAAAGATCAAAAGTTCCTGGAAAAGAGCCATGATGGGGGCAAGACTGAAGATATACTAATAGAGACAGCACTATGCATTCACAGTGTGTGGTGCCAAGAACTGAAAAGAAAATAAATGAGGGAGAGTTAAGCTTGCTCCCAGCTATAGTGGCCATAGCAGACCTCAAGACACAGGGTAACTTCATAGGATGCTGGAGCCACTAAGCCAAGTGTCCTGGATAACCTGCTAGGGCTGGAACCCAGCTGCATTCATGGGACCCTCCTCATGGATGGTTCCATCCTGGCAAAGAGCCCTTCTCTAGACTTACAGAATACCAGAATGAACAGAGCTTTAATATTCCAGCCCAAAGCTTGCTGCTTTCTAAGCATCTAGAGATGAGAGAATCATGGGTATAATTTTGACATATTTGTTCCATGTTATGCAGGGATCTCAGCAGTGTAGACTGCTGGGATAGAAGAAACAGAACTAGTGCTACTCTAAAGTAAGAGCAAAGAACCTTTATAGATGTTGAAATAAAGGTGGTTAGCCTGAGATTGAATTAAGCTCCAGTTTAGGTCAAAGAAAATCTACCCAAGAAGTCAGTATAAAAACAAGAAATCTATGGCTGGTTTATAGTTCAGCAGCACAGTGCCTGCCTGGCAAGCACACGGTCCTGAGTTCAATTATTGGTACCAAAATAATGAGAAAGGAGGAGGAAGAAGAGGAGGAAAAAGACAATGAGGAGGAGGGGGAGAATGAAGAAGAGTGGGAGGAGGAAGAGGAGAACAGGAAGGCGGAGGGGGATAGGGAGGAGGAGGAGGAGAGGAAATCCAATTCAAATGGAATAATGGGTAATCTACAATTAAAAGGGTGCCTGGAACCAGAAATGGCCCAATTACATTGACAAATGGGTTGAATGCAACAAACCAAATTCTACATTCCCCTACAAACAGGACTGGTGGAGTGCTCTCTGCTCTTCCTATCTCCAGGAGCTTTCTAGTTCGACCCAATTTGATCCCTGCGTACATATGACTATGTCTGACTCATGTTATAGAGTCAATATATGTCCTTATATCTGATGAATTGAAAAGCCCATTTTCATCGTATGATGACATCTCTCCTACCAATCATTGGAACTAAAGATGACAATCTTGGCTTTACTCACTTTGATCCACTCTAGAAGGTCTAAAATATTCTTTGGGGATTAACTCAATACCCTCCCCAGACTGATAATATTTCTGACCTCTGTCTGCTTTCATCTAGCTGCTTATACTAATACATATCTCATCCTAATCATCCTTATATGCAAGACTAGGTCCTGTCTCTGCCCTGATGCCTTACAGAGTATTTTAATGAAGAAGGAAGATGAAAATTTAGACACAAACAGATACAATAACATCATGTAATTATTTTAGTTGTGAATTTTTTTCCCAAACTATTTTACACAGTGATACACTGTGTACAAATGACCAATAAGCATCAAGCTGCTAATGTGAGGGCAAGAGGGGCCTTCCCCTGTCAGATCCTCAGGTCTTCCTGGGACTCAAAGCTCCACAGGAATAGGATAGATAATCAGTAGCAACCAAGTCCTTTAACTTACAAAGGAAGAAACTGAGGTCCAGAGAGAAGAAAGAGTTGGCTCAGAGTCACAAAATACAGTGATGTCAGAGTTTAAATAAGAAATAACATCTGTTCCACTACCAGACTCTGCTTCTAAAATTCATCCAATATACCCTTGGAATCAGATAACCAAGTTCATCATATATGTCCATTTGACTCAGTTTCCTGCTTGAGAAATGTTAAATAGATAAATCCAACAATAGGTCAAATCACATTTCATTGATCCCTACTAAAGTAGTCATGAAGCTTCTATTTTTAGGTAAATCAGAAAAGGGCTGAGACTAAGAAAAAAAGCCCACACATTCCGGAAACAGTTCAAATGTTCTTAGAAAAAAAATGTGTTTCCCTAATAAGTCATTGACATCATCTCCTGTGGACAATAAGTTATTAATGTAAATAGGCTTGGTGATCTATCTGTTCATGATCATTTCAAAGGGTCAGCATCAGCACTTGTCCGCAGCACGTTCAGACAATTTAGCAGGAAATGCGATTTGGCAACACCTGCCTCAGAAGGGTGAAGTTAGTCCAGGGACCCAAGTTTTATAACATGCATATGGTGACCATATTTTCTAAAGGAAGAATCAGGGCACATGGCTGACAAGTCAGAAACCCTTATGGGGACAATGGAACAGATATAGCAACCAAGTCTGTTCCAGAAAACCTGGGGCATATGGTCCAGAAAGAAGTCTACCGAGGCAATTCTGTGAGGCTTGCCTCCTTCAGGATTACGTGTCTCAGTCCAGTCCAGCGTTAGGGAATTGTTTGTCCAGGGTCTGGGTTCTTGACCTTCACTTTACTCTCCTATGGCAAACTTGATTAAGAAAAAGAAAAGTCCTTGAAAAGTTAATTTGCTACAGAAAGATGAACATGCCTGATTATTAACACTACAAAAATATATAGTTAAATTATTGATAGCTGGACAATTTATTTTTTTATTTATTTGCCATAGTTTTGGAAGCTTTTATATTTTCTTAGTGTGTGTTTGCCATACACAATGATTGCGCTGATTCTGGGGAGCTGGACGTGACCATGACACACCTTAATTCCTTTTACTTTCCCTATCTCTACCTTCTCTTCCCCCTCCTTCCATCTTTTTGTTCCCTTTGCATTCACAAAAATCTACTCACCATATTTCCATTCACATGCCTACTTCGTATTAGGCCCTGTGTTGTCGAGCCACGTTTGGCCCTTGACCTCAAGATGCTCACAGTCCAAAAGGGAGTTTACTAAGTCAGTACCAATCACAGCACAGTAGTGACACCTGCAGTAAACAGCGCAGTAGCCTCCCTTTCAATCATTTTTGAATAAGCTGGTAGAACATCAGACCAAGGTGTTGATGCTTAATTTCTGTGCGTATCAAAACAAATCACTTCAGCACTGTGAGCCTGAGTTCCCGAGCTTCTTCCATGAAGATAGTCAGTAACCTTTCTTCATAAAGACGGAGGAGTAAATAGGATGGCATATGCAAAATGTATTGGCTGGGGCAGTGTCACCATTAGGTTCTTTGTAATAAAGGTGTACAAGGGAAGTGCAAACATAATGCCAGTGGTAGCTGGTGGCACACACTGGTACTAGTAGCCCACGTGTGTAATCTCAGGATTAAAACAACTGTGGGAAGAGAATCACAATTTTGAGTCCAACCTGGGAAACTTAGAGATTTAGCAAGACCCTGTTTCAAAATGAAAAAGAAAGAAAGAAAAGAAAAGAAAAGAAAAAGAAAAAGAAAAAAAGAAAAAGGGCTGAGCTGGGAATGGTGGCGCATGCCTGTAATCCCAGAAAGCAGGAGGCTAAGGCAGGAGGATCATGGTGAATTTGAGGCCAGCCTGGGATACATAGTGAAGTCCAGGCCAACCTGAACTACACAGTGAAACCCTGTCTCAGAAAATAAAGGGAGCAGGGTGAATGAAACTTTAGGTTCAATCCCAAGTATCATCAACTAATAAAATACTACTATTGGGCCAGCCTGATAGCTCAGTGGACTAAAGCGCTTGCTTAGGCAGAGCATAGTGGCCAGGGTCTAATCCCCAGCCTTCCCCAGCCCCATCCCTGGGGCACTCTGAGGTGATTGAGACTGGGCATGGTGGTGCACTCCTGTAATCCTAGCACTTGGGAGGCTGAAAACAGGAGAATCACTACAAGTCCAATCTACATAGTGAGACCCTGTAGACTCAGTAGACCCTGTCCTAAGTACAAAAAGAAAAAAAAAAACCCTACTATTAATACTACTAATATAATAATGACAAGTTCTCGCAGGTTGATCCTTCACTAAAGAAATTCTTCAGACAAAAGAGATAGGTGTGAGGTCTTGATGGAACACATAATGCCCTCAGCCCTGCATTCTGCTAATATCCTGCTTAGGGGACAAACAGCCTGGAGCCCAAGGTTGTATCCATCTATTACCTAAGGCCCTGCCAGTGGTGGGCTTCCTTCTCCTCTCTCCTATTCAGATAAAGAAATGAACCATCCAGCGGGCAGTGAAGGAACAGGCGGCCTTCTGCGGTCACAGAAGCCACAACCCTGGAGTCACCAGAGGCAGGAAGCACAGGCCTCGGTGTGCCGCGGGCAGCGGTGCCCCAGCCTGTGGCCCTCTGCTGGCTGCGCTCCAAAGGCCCGACTCCAGACATGTAGGCAGTGGAGACAGAAAAGGAATGCTCTGGAGGCCAGGAAAGTCACCCAGGCACCTGGGGACTCAGCCACCTCTGACACACGCAGCATTCTTGCCATAACAACTGGTTAAAGGTACTAAGCCCTCTTTTACTTAAATGCCAAGTAATTGGGACTGTTTGCTTTCACTTTCCAGAGAAGTGCGAAAGAAAAAAGAATTCATAAGGATTGAAAAATAACTTTGGTTAAGCAAGGGATTCTGTCTGGGGGTGTGTGATATAAATCAGGGTGGCCGCGATATCCTGATTTTGGATTGATGGGCTCAGGTGTGCTGTGCAGAATCTTTCATGGTCTTTCATGTACTCAAAACCTTCCTGAGGTGTCCAGGCTGGTATCTGCCTGGCTGGAACCAGGGCCCACAGGTAGAGGGAGGGCGCCCTGAATGAACTAATGAGGAAAAGTTCTGCTTTCTGGGAATTTCATCTTCTCAGAAAGATCTTGTCTCTTTTCTCTTGCTTTACCAAAGTTTATCTTCCTGGACATTTTTATTATCAGGACTTTTGCTATAATAGGACCAGAACTCCTCAGCCTTTACTTGTAGCCTTGCTTAAAATTGCAAGACCATATTTTTAATTCTCAGGTAGGCTGTGAGTTACCAGTAGACTTTTGTATTTGTTTTTTTGTTGCTTACAAGTCTCTTCCCTTCCCTTCCTTTCCCCTCCCTCCCCTCTCCTCTTTTTTCTTTCTTTTCTTCTCCAACTTCCTTTCTTCTTTCCTTCCTTCTTTCCTTCTTCCTTCTTTCATGGTGCTGAGGATCAAATCCAGGATGGTACAGAAAGAAAGACGAGTGTCTTCTAACCTACATCCTGTGCTACATCCTGTCCTTAGAACAGAGGCCTAAGTGTCTGCTACCCTGAGGAAAGGCCCTTCCCCTGCCTTCAGCCTGGGCAAGCCCACCTGTGTAAGAACCACCACATCATTTGCCTTGGAAAACTCCATCAACCTCGAACAGATATTCAAAGTGTTTAGGAGAAAAAAAAAATACCTTAATGTCATTGCCAAATAACTTGTGGGGAAGGAACCACAAGAGTCACCACACGCCTGCCTGGGAAGTCTATGAATCTTTGCAAAGTAAAATCCTTTTAGCACAGATTCCCTGAAGGCAGTGGAAAGTGCCCCCGAGTATAGAAAGATGTATGCAAGCTCGCTGTCCACACCTTGGGCTTCAGGAGAACTTGTGCATTTTTCAAAACTATGTTTATCAGGTCTAGGTTGTTTTTTCCAGCTCATAACTGAGACATGAAAATAGAATTTTTAGCCAGTAACTCATACATTTAGATTCTTGGTTTTTAGGTTTTGGAAAAAATGCACCTAGTTGTTTTCTCATTACAATACTGCTGGTTTTGTTCACCGGTCCGTGTTTTTCTTGGACTGTGGTAGAGTGGAATGTTTTAAATTATGGGCTCTTGCTTTTTTCCCTCCGATGTCTACTAAATAAGTCCATCGTCTAATTCTAAAATTGTGAAGCAGCAAACATGCACTTGTAGCCAACAGAGCTACATTTTTATTCCAGAAAGGGTTTTTCAGTTCTAAATTTACAGCAAAATAGCTCTGGAGACAAAGGTAGGATTTTGGCCAAACCAGACCTACTCCTTTATAATGGCACGTCGCTTCCAATGCTCCTGCTAAGTATTCTACCTTACTGAAGATTTCTTTTCATTATTAAAATCTATACTAAGTGTTCTGAAGCCCCAGCTGGTGTTTAAAAAAATAAACCATTGGCTATGTTTTGAGTTAGCCATTAAAACAAAGCTCAATAACAACAAAAAAAACCCTACCACTCTGTGGGGATAAAGAAATCTGATATTATTTGGAATCAAAGACTAAGTCATATTTTAGGCTTTCATTACCAACAATGTTACCAATCCAGAGTACTCGTAAATTAAATTTAAGTGAAGTGGATTAAATCCCTTTTGGTGGAGCTACTGCAATTTGGCTAGACTCCTTGTCCCTTTCTTTTCTACTGTAAGGCTGTTCATGCCAGAGCTTGAGGCTGTATACTGGATGACCTCTAATGACCCTTCCGAACCTAAGATTCCACAACTTCATAGTTCTGAAACTATGAGCCATTCATAATCAGTGATTCTAAGAGTCTCTGGTCCTCTGTTGGGGTGCATGATAGCCATCCTGGCAGAGGGTGCCTACCCTTAGAAGGATCTAGGGGATGGGGATGGTGGCACCTGCCTGAGGTTTTTATCACTTGCAAGGCTGAGGCAGGAGGATCTTTGTGTGGCTGAAGTCAGTCTGAGCTACATAGTGAGGTCAGGACTACCCTGAACTTCATATTGAAACTGTCTCAAAACTCACCCCAACAAACAAAAATTTTTAAATTAAAAAATAACTAAATAAAGGAGCCAAAAGATCCATGGGCCATTACAAAACAGAAAGCCAGAGCAAATACCACTAGCTCTCAGGGTAGGCACCCAGTTATTGGTCTTGACCCTACAAACAGCTGAAGCACAAAAAGTAAAATGAGGGGCCCGTCAGGGCTTCTGACCTGAAGTTGCATGTAAGTAAGAAAGAACAACAGGCCTATAAATATGCTATGTAATTTCTAATCTAAGAGTTTCAGAGTTAGTATTTCTACTTAGTATGTGAAAGGAAAAAAAGCATCTTGTACAGACTGAAAAGTTCCTTGGGAATCTTTTTCCTTCTCCCAATTTCTTGCCTTTTATATTTTGCTGAGTTTGAATTAGTCCCACTCATCTATTGTTCCAAAATTGTGAATGGGAGCCATGCACAGTAATCTCAGCACTTGGGAGGCTAAGGCAAGAGAATTATAAACTCTAGTTCTGTGTAGACAAACTAGCAGGACCTATCTCAAAACAAAAACAAAAACAAGAAAAGCCATGGGAATATAGCTCACTGCAGAGTCCTGGGTTCAACTGCCAAGACCACAGGAAGGAAGGAAGGAAGGAAGGAAGGAAGGAAGGAAGGAAGGAAGGAAAGAAGGAAGGAAGG